>LPNX010929834.1:744915-822799 GCA_001517045.1 Pseudotsuga menziesii | reverse complement strand
AATATAACTTTAAAGCAAACTAATTAATTCTCTTCTTTAGGTCCGATAGACCAAAGTTTGGTCTCAAGGGACGTTAACCATCATCATCATCATCATCATCATATATATATATATAGTTTTGTTTAAAAGTTATATATTTTTTCATATGTTTATTATTATTATTATATATTTGCTTTATCATTTTTATGATGTTTACATGTTTTTACATGGTTTTTCAACTTATTGTAAATTAAAAAACAAAATGTAAATAGATCCATTATTAAAAATGAGTTTTTGATATTCTTAAATAGATATTTTTATAATATATAAATTAGAAAGTGTAAAACAATATAAATTATAAAATATAAAAATTAAACTATAAAACAACATAAAATATGAAACAATATTAAAAATACCAAATAATATGTTAGTATAACAAAATATTTTAAAAACCAAAGAAAAAAATAAAATAAAAACAAAATCTTAAAAGGTTTTGTGGCTATTGTATAAGTAATATATGTAAGGGCCAAGGAAGTTCTTAAGAGGGCGATTCTTGGAATTGCCACATGGCAACACCTCTTTGCAGTATTTAAACTTTCTTTATTATTTTGTTAATATATATTTCTTCAAAACTTATATATATTTTTCACATGATTTATTTGAAAAGTTATATATTTTTCATATGTTTTTTTTTTAAAACTTTTGTTATTATTATTATTATGTATTTGCTTTATTCTTTTTATGATGTTTAAATGTTTTTACATTGTTTTTTTTAACTTAGTGTAACTTAAAAAAATTAAATGTAAGTATCTGGATTGTTACAATGGAGTTTTTGATATTCTTAATTAATTTTATGTTTTTTTATATGATATTATTTGTAATGTTTTGACTTTAATATTTTATTTTGAGATTAAATATTATGTTTTTAATATGTTAATTACAAACATATAATATACTTTTTGTTAAGTATATGAGAATCATCATTTTATGGAAAATAATGTAAAACATTATCATTTTTATACATAAAATAACACAAAATAAGCTAAAAATAGGTGAAAATACCTTAAAAATGGTTTGAATGGTCTTTATTTTCACATCTTTTTTACAAATTAGCCAAAAAAAATGATTTATTTAAAGGAAAAATTTAAGGAAAAACTTCCAAAATGTATATATTTTCTGTCCTATATAGCTTCTAAATGTTATTTTTTTAAAAATGTATATATTTTTCATTACAACTAGTTACTAAATGTATTAGTTTTTGTAAAATTTCAAAAACGCATTTGTAAATAAAAATTATTCTTTTTTTATGACTAAGAATGTTCAAAATCGCAAAAAATGGCTCAAAATGAAGAATCGTGCTACTAGTATACATACTTTTCGAAAGAGAGGTAAAAACATCTACTAAAATTGACCCGCCAAAAAACTAGAAGAATGTTGGGTTCTTGTGAAGTTGTATAACTTGTTTTGAAATTATAGTGCAAAATAGACAAATACAATTACCCTTTAAATTAAATGTTGTAGAATAAACCATTATGTTATAATAAAGCATTGTTCACTTGTCTCTTAAGGTTGGGAAATGTTTGCTTGAGCCAAGCTCTAGTTACAACAATACTTGACAAAAATAATAATAACCTCTTAGCTCTTTAAATAGGTTTCCAATATAAAAATCCTTGATTACTTATGGTCTCATAATTAATTAGTACCGTCCACCTAGTTGGCCTTAATTGATAGGGATACCTTTTTACAATAATTAATTATCCACTATTATCTACTTATTAAAAGGAGACGACCATATATATTACTTCACTAAATCCTATTTAGCCTAATGTAGAGGGTTTAAGGTAGAACCATAACAACCTTCATGTTGGAAAGGCGTTCCTTTATATTTTTTGTTCTTCTATTGTTAGGAGTACCACTCCATATTTCTATTCATGAAAAGTATTATCTTGTTCTTTGTTGCCTCAAAATCGTCTCAGGTCTTCGAGTTTTTTCCAATGAGAACTCTATTCGGAAAAAAGATTCATTTGGATACTTCAAAGCTGATGATATTGTAAGTTTCTTATTATGCAATTCTAATTGAAACATATTCTATTGCCTCTTGCATTGTTTAAGGAATTTTACTTGGCATTGTTTATCGGAACAAATGCTCATTCTTGGTAGCATTTCCTTTATCTTCCCTTCCTTGTTCGAATCCTACTGGCCTCCTACAATACAATGACACTAGTTGTATTCCATTGGACATCCTTTGTAATTTTTTGGAGCTTCCCATGTTTAATTATTGTAACTAACTACTCTTACTAACTCTTTTACTATTTGGTCTCTTATGTTGTTTTATTTGAACTACAATCACCCTTTTGAAATTAAATAATTATTGAAGAACAAATTTGTCAAACTTATGTATCCAACCCATATGTTGTTGCATATATACAAATCTATTGTACTAATTAGTCCAAAGTTTGGAGATATTTCCTTACCTCTTGTCACTTGTTTCTATTGATTAAGTGTGTATTTAAAGTCTTCCATAACTTTTGTCACCAATTTCTATTATTCACACCACAAAAATAGAGCAGTAGGGAACACTTGTCAATTTCATTGAAGAGGTGTATTCTATAGTCCAATAGGGGGATGTGTAACTCCTTCCATGATCATCATGGAGTTGACACATGTAATTTTTAAAAAATAATAGTAAAAAATAGTGTGTCCGCTCAAGTTAGATTTTAAACATTTACAAAGGCATATATATAAAATTACAAAAATTACACAAATTAAAACCATAAACCCCTTTTTAGAGTGCAAATGTTGAGAAAGGGTTTGCACTTTAAGAGATTTGATCCCTCTCGATGCTTGGTAGATCTCATTTTAAGATAGATCTATGTTGGTTTACCCTCAAATTCTACTTATACCTTCTAATAATTTTTTTGATCTTGATCAAACTTTACTGAATCTAATTATTCCTTTGGATGGGGTCCATTATACCCTTATGGCCTTGTATAAGATAATTTCCGATTTGGTTTTCTCAGAAACAATGATAGTAGATTTGATGCCATGATAATATCCCTTATTTTATCAATCATATTAGGTGGATTTTGGCTGCTCCATCTAGTTCTTATGTTCTTGCAAAACTCAGAATATTATTATAGAGATCCTACTTCACTTTTGGGGTCCCATCTAAACCTTAAGTTGTCGTGTCAAGTTCTACAAGGAATGCTCCATTGTACTTTGTATATAGTTTGTCTTTGCTACACGTCATAATCTTCTTTCATCCTCACATCCTTATAAAATGTATATTATTGGTAAAAATGTCTAGAGCATTGCTCAAATGGCCTTCTAATATTACCCATTTTTCATCTTACTCAATCTCCCACTTTTTCCAAGTGCGTCCCAATGGCTCTTCTAGATTTATTATTTGGTGAAAACCGCGTTGTAGTTAAATTTCCAAACACTGGACACATTTTATGAAGGATATGACTATAGTTCCTTGTGTTTCACCTTTGATGGTTCTTTTGTGATTTTTCATGGTTATGTCATCTAATGCCAGTTCATTCAATTGCAAATATATTCATTGTTCCCTATGGCCCACCTTTGATGTCTCTTCCAAATTTTTTCAATGGTCATTGTAAACATCCTTTGGTAACATTCAAATTAATGGGGCACAACCTGTTGTAACAATACAAAATATATTCAACAATGACCTTTTTCCATGTTATGCATGACTTTCCCATGTCATTGGAATACCTTTCACATTATATTTGGATACAATTCCCTATGTTGCACCTTTGATGGGTCTTCTAGGACTATTTGTAAATGGAATTCTATTAAACGATGGATTGGAAAACTATGTTAAGAGGGAATTTGTATGGTCAAATATGCCATTTTTCTAGAGATAGAATCTCAACACTTTGATCATTCCTCATATTCACTAAGATCACCTAGATCATTATTCCTTAATATAGGGATATCTTACATGAGATGAAAGAGGCTCATGTTAAAGTTCATGTCTTGATTTAATAACATATATTGATTTCCTATTTATATATACAAGATTGAGTGTCCTTATCAAAAAAATAGTGATAATCATGGACCCTGCAATCATACACGTAATCACTTACACATTTATGAAATAGTAAAACAACGCTCTGCATGTGTATTTTAACATTATGGTGCCTATAAAATTGTCTTACCACATTAGAATGTAGTTGGTAATAAGAATTTTAATAATAATTTTTACCTTAGGATCACTATGCAATACCCCGGTTTTGACCCCATGGTATTTAGATTGTACATGATGTATGTATTGCATTGAGATCATGGCATGGAGCTCAAGGCCAAGGCCCTGTCATTGACATGGTGTTTTGTATAGGTGATCAAGGTTGATACCTGTGGTGATAGTGCTAAGTCAAGCACAATGTATATATTTTGATATATCATGTAACTATGCAAATTAATAAAATACCACAACTAGCTATGGGACTGCAAACGTTAAATAGATGGGGGCATGATTCCACAAGGGATAGGGTGGGGAGTTAGTCAAACCCCCTGAGCCAATAGGGTGTGACCAGGTATCAATGGGAAAACCCATGTACCTCAACTACCTTTTCGTCCTTCGTCCTCAATCATTGATTCCTTCCAGAATTGAAATGAGGTATTTAATGACTGGGGAAGTGCAAGGCATGGCATAATCTAGTCTGCGTAGGCCTGTAGCCTAGGGGAAGCCACACTTTTGCTTCTATGGGAAGCAAGCACACGATGCGTTCCCAGTCCATCAGAGGAGGTCACATTTGGGTTTTTTTCACTCCTCCTCATTCGTTCAAATCATTTGATTCCATTGTTTTTCAGGGGATTCTACCATTCGAGCTCTCTAGACTGCTCTTGCATGATGTGCGTTCATGTGTGTGCAGAACTAGTTATCTGCAAGTATTTTCCTTTATCGAGCAAGGGATAAGGGGTTCGTCGTTCATATGGTTCAATTTCACTCTCCTGAGTTGCGGAAGGCATTTCCGCAGTGGGATCCTTTATCACCAAGTGAAGCCTATGGGGATATGTTTCCTTGTGGTTTTTCGTGTAGTGCACCATGGTTTGGGTCTGAACGGTACACAAGACTTAGGAGTGGAAGAGACGAGGAAGGGGATCGATAAACCTAGTGTAGAAGGAACCTCATGAAAAGATAAGAGTGGCTGGTGAATCGAATCTGCACATCCTAAAACTAGAAGGGAAGGCATATCCCGAGGGACTGTGTTGTAGAGAAGATGATGCTTCCTTGTGTTGGGTGTGTAGGTGTCATTGTTTCCAGGCCAGATAGATCTTTTGGAGGTGTACTTAGTTCTTGAATGAGCCACTAGCTTAGCCATTCTACCTTTCCACTTCCTTAGAATCCTGATAAACCCAACTTGAAGGATGGCTTGGCTGTTAGCCTGATAAGCCCATTTGTTGGCTTGGCTGCGCCTTGTTGTGTTTGGCCTTGGGATAAATCCTTGGTTAGAAAACCTGATAAATCCAACTTGAATGATGGCTTGGATGGTAGCATGATAAACCCATATGTTTTCTTGGATGGTCCTTAAATGATTGCTGGCTTGGCTGTGAACAACCTGATGAACCCAACAGTGTTTGCTTGTAAGCCTGCAGCCTGATAAACCCAACAGGAGTTGGCTTGGAGGGACAATCTGATAAACCCAACTAAAGTTTGGCTTGACTGTGTGTGTGTTTTTGTCTAGATGTGTGTAAGCTTGTTGTTCCCTAGTTCCTTGTGGGATTCATTCCCAACTCGGGGGTGGCAGTATGTTGAGAGATTAATGAACACACTGGCCTATGGTTGGGTGGAACGTTGCAACGACATAGCTAGTTGCGGGACAAATTAATCATCAAGATAAGTATTTTTGTATGCTGGTTTATTCCATGAATTATCTATGAATTTCTATGTTCAATGTTCAATGTGTGTTGATGATCAAGTAGAGGTTACTTGTGTATGAATGTCTATTTATTTGCTTATTATGCCTTGTATGTTTTATGCACTTTACTTCTGTACATGCCTTACATCTCTGTGATGCTTTTTCCAAGTTCATAGAGTCTAGAAGCCTATTATAGGGCCAAAAATGCAGCTAAGGTAAGAATCATTGAGTTTCCGCCTCTTGGAATCCGCCCGCAGAAGGTAGAAACCAGAAGAGGAAAAGTTGAACAGGTAAGTTTCGTTGTGTTTTCGCACCCCAGGATCTGCCTGGAGAAGGCGGAAAGGGAAGTTGAAAACAAGGCAGGAAGTGTGTTTTCCTATTTCTAAAGCCTGAGGTTAGAAGGAAGAATTTGGAAGTGACGAATAATTCTAAGGAAAAAATATAATTATTTGATTTCCGAGTTCCGAGGTGCAGAAGGCGGAAAGTGGAAGTGGGAAAGGTTGATAATCCACTTCGTCGAGATTTTGGGTTTTTCGATTTCCGAGTTCCAAGGTGAAGAAGGCAGAAAGCGGAAGTGAGGAAGGTGGACGCACTAGTACATGTGGACATTTTTCCCATGAACTTTTGTTGCTAAAGCAATGATTGTTCATTGCTTTAGCAACGAAAATGGCCCCTCCGGTTCATGGGAAAACTTTCGTGGCTAGAGCAATAGTTTATCACTTCATCGCAATAGCGACGAAAGGTTAGTGTCGTTATAGAAACAAACATAAAGAAATGTGTGCATCGTAATAGCGACGGAAGTTAAGTTAAAAAAAAAACAAAACATTTTCCTGACGAACTTGCATGGATGTAGCGACGAAGGCATCGTCACAATAACGATGAAAGTTAAGGGTTTAAAAAAAAGATACGTTTCCGACGAAATTTGCATGGATGTAGCGACGAAGGAATCGTCTCTATAGCAGCGATAGGTAAGTTAAAAAAAAAAAAAAACGTTTCCGACGAAATTGGCGTGGATGTAGCGACGAAGGCATCGTGTTTCCAACGAAATTTGTGTGGATGTAGTGATGAAGGAATCATCGCTATAGCGATGACATGCAAGTTTAAAAAAAAAATGTTCTCGATGAAATTTGCGTGGATGTAGCGACGCACTTGCGTGGATGTAGCGTTGAAGGCCTCGTCGCTATAGCGACAGAAGGAAAGATTTAAAACAAAACCGACGAACTTGCTATACTAGCGACAAAATTTTTCTTCGCTAGTATACCAAGTTCGTCAACACTTGGGGTGATTTCATAGCCATTTTAGTTGCTTTAAGGAAAATGTTATAATCGACACTTAGGGTGATTTCATGGCCATTTTAGTTGCTTTAAGGAAAATGTTATAATCACCATTGTATATATGATCCTATTTGTTTTTTCTACTGTTGATGTAATAAATTTTTGTATATATAAAAAGTATATTCCACAAAATAAAATATGAAATAAAATTAAAACTAGATAAATATTTCATGTCAAATTTTTAGTCTTTAAGTTCTACAACTTCCATCTTATAATAAAAACTACATAAGCATTTGATTTCGATTTGAAGCTGGAAAAATCAGACATACTTTCAACGAACTACTTGTCCTATACAAATATTTTGAACCAAATATTATCTGTTCTGTCAAAAATATATTGTATAGCCAATATTATTTTACTTAACATATTTTAGCAAGTTAACTCTATCGGTGCCGTTTGATATTGGAAGCTAAATTTCGGGTGGGATTTTAACTCTTATGTATACACTAGAGAGCATTGGGAAATTGAACCTTTATCATATGTGGAAACTCCTAATTGTCCAATGGGTTCTAGGGTGGGATTTAAACTATTATACATAGGCCGGATCACACTTCTCACATGTGAAAAAATCGTATATGTAGGTTAGATAACACTTCAATAAATTTAACCTTTATCATAAGTAAAAAAATCCTACTATACTTAGTATACTTGGTATAGAAAACCTACCTATTTAGTATACTTAAATCATGGTTCATGTAGCTGAGCATATATTCACATTTGACATGGCATACCATGCTGCTATAATGAGGATTTTGTTGATATCAGTTCAAGACTAGCCCATCAAAGATGTATTCAGGGGTAAAAATGACAAAGATTATGGATACATGTCTGAAATATGATATAAATTTCCAAAACAACTCGTTACAGTATTATTGGACATGCTCAAGTTGAACCAACAACGTGATAGTCAACGATCATGAAAAGTATACAGTTCTACCTTTCAAGAGTATGCGACATTTGAAAATCAATGAGTAAAGGCCAAGCTTAATTATTTTTTAAATCCTAGAATACATGATGCTGTGCTAACATAATTGATTTTCAAATACATATATGGAAAACTTAAAAAATAGAAATAAAAACATCAATCTCAGTCTTGATATTTTATTTTCATCCTTTAATAATGAGCTTGCATTTAACCATTTTATACTGCTAATTTATTTTACTTCTGCCTTTCAAGTTGATATATAGATATAAAATAAACAATATCATTCATAAACAACCTGCATTTATCTATTTAATACATAGTCAATAATATTTCACTGAGCTACGTATTCATTTGTCTTGCACTAGGCTTTTTTTACCCCGTAACTTGTACTGAGATAACTAAGACTAAACATATTTGTATAAAAAATTGCTCCACTTCAGAGATCATGCATATATGTGGTTCATCATACAACTTAAATGTACAAATTACAGTGAAGTTGTACAAATTCTTACCAAGTTTTCAACTCCAAGAAGGTTTCCTCTTTTAGCAAGATTCACTGCAAGTTCTAGATTATTCAGCTGCAAAAATACAAGAAGCAAATTCATTAATACAAAACAAATCTCGATAAAAATATCAAGTCTAATACTTACATCAAAAAACAAACAAAAAAAATTACCTGTCCACTAACAAAAGGCACAATAGTTGCTTCATTGACAGTTGCAAGCAACACTTGTCCTCGGTGATTGATGGCATAGAATCCACCAACTGATGAAGCTTCTATTGTTAAGAAAATGGGATCCGGACTGATATGATTCCTGTAAACTACTGTAGCAGTATCCAAATCATAGACAAATAGAAGTCCAAGCTTTGTGATAACATAGATCAGACTATACTTGTTTAATATCTGTCAACAAAGATTCAAATCAACCCAAGTGTTTAGCATGGCTACAACAAACAAGGGGCATCCCTAGTGGAAAATAGTGTGATAGTTATTAGAAAAATCATTTTTAAAAGCCTTTACCTGCATGGCTACTGGAAAATCATCTAAAAAATATGGTTGAAAAAAGAGATCTACCTGCTTCTTTGAAAATCCTGGTTTACCTGATGAAATTTAACAAACCTTTGATTAGATCATAGAACTAAAATCGAAGTTAGAATCCACTTCAGTTTCTATTGCTTGTACATCATGTACAAATTAAAAGACAAATTTCATGGCACATCTGTCATATAGCACCAAAAGACAAGCTTGCATACACCAAAGCATAAATAAAAGCGATGCATATCAAGGAGGGAGGAGAGAGAAATTTTCCACCTTAAACGATGCAAATGCTGCAGCATGAGCTTCCAGAGCTTGAATACGCTACTGATCTATAGAAAATAGTTGCATGTTCCCCTTAACAAGTTGAGGCCTCTGTGAATAAAACTTGGCATATGTTAGAATATGTCCATGAATACTCTAAATGGAAAAACATAATGATATTTGCATCAACATCACAACAAATCATGAGACAGTCAATACCTCAGGGTCCCCTAGAGAAATTCCAATTAAAACAAGCCACTTCTCAGATGGATCACATCGATAGTTTATTATTTGGTTACTAGTTAAATTGCCAGTTCGATCAAACATTCTTGCAGGCTCAACATCCACTGTAGTGCAATGTATAAATACTAAAAATAATGTAGACCCTTCTTGCATAATAAACAACAACTGCATTTCCAAGAAAAAAATGATCAACAACTGCATGAACATATCACATGAAACAAGTGTTGATTCCATATTCAAACTGCTATCATACTTACCTTTCAAAAACCATCTTCACACTAAAAGGATACAAGTATCAAAACAAATATTACCATAGCTTTGTATAAAGGGGAATAATATATACATAAGGTTGAGATGTGAAGCAACACAATTATGAGACATGGCGAATTTGTTACCTTCCACCGACCAGTGATAGACTGAAGTCTGTGTAAAAAGTCCCATAATTTTTGGTAGACTGAAGTCTACCTTTAAAGATCTGTAAGGTGCAGCAGGAATAGACCACTCACTAAATATGTAGGGGGCTGGGGGTTGAAGGTATTATGGAAGGAATTTTCAGTGGAAACAACATACACTGAGAATCTACAATATCTTCTTGAACATAAAAAATGGCGAGTACAAAAGAGTAATGTGGATGAACTACATTAAGTGGATAATGGTACTCATTATGATGAAGGGATCAAAGGGATCAAAAATAAAGTTTAGAGAAAAGACTAGTACCATTTCTAAAATACTGACCATTCCAAGAACTCCCTAGGAATGGTTTGTTGGCGTTCATTTCTTGTCATTTTCTGGGAACTTTTCCAGGTTGTATCCTTCAGGAGATGGGTCATTCCCATAAAACAAATTCAGTAACAATCATTTCATCCTGTAGAGTGTATTTTATGCCCTCATTTGGATATAAAGGAAATGAACGTAAAGTTTAAGAAAAACCAACAAGAAGCTTAGGTTAGTCTGATCTAATATATTTCTAGTAATCAAATACTTAACAGAAGTCAGCTATGATAATTCATCTAGTTATCAGTTAGAAGCTAAATTTACCAGGATATAGATAGATATATGTACAGATATGAGAACAAATTGGATAGAATATGGTTGGATATGCATATATAAAAATACATGTAAAATATGTGTGAGCATTTATAATTCTTGAAATATAACTAAATGCCTATATTAATATTAAACCATCATATGTAAACAATACATAAAAATAAGTCTTGTCACTTTACATATTATATATCACAACATATCATCACTCATTCAAAATATCATGTAATAAATTCATTATCTTCATATGAGTATTGAAGTTCCACATTGTTAATATCTTCTAGTGAGAAGAGATGTAGAAGGATGAGGTAGATCCAAATGCGTATACTCCACGAGTAGAAGCTTATGTTACCATTTACTGTTTTAACAAATTAAGCTGAGTGCAATCAAAGACATGCAACTCAGGTAATTTTGGTTCGACACCCCCATCCTAGTAGACCCCTTCCTATAATTTATTCTCTTATGTAATAAAAGGTGGAGGTTGGAATGAATTTATGAACAAATACAAACTCCTTGGCCTACTTTGATTCCAATCCAGTGCATTGCATGAATGAAGCAATAAATATTCCACTTCCTCTCAATTGATAACAAAATGATGACCTATGAAAATAAGCCTAATAGCTAAAGTCTCAAGATCACCCCATTCAATCAGCTTCATGATTTGGTAACTCTGTGGTTTTAAAGCATGCTCATCAAGGATTTCTTGTCTCCAACTACAATTTACTTCTTGTCTTTGTTTGATACTTTTCTTCCTAGAAATAAAATCATATTAGGATGATTGAACCTATAATTCAATGTAGATGTCAAAAGATGCAGATGCAACAGATATACGATATCCTTCTATCTTTTAGTAACTATTTCCCACTTATCATGATATAATCTTTCCTCTAGGTCCTGCTCTTTTGCATTAATAACATCCATCATCTTCTCCAACGGGCTATCTATATGCCTTGATTCCTCACACACCTTTCCAACCAAGGTGCATCTATGTCAGTGTAGAAAATGATGGAGTCCAAACTCCAAACAACACAAGCATCAAAGATCACCAAGTTGACCAAGAGCAATTTCACCTCCACAGGCCTTTTTAACGCAATGGGAGGGAAGGTATCCCAATTCTCAACAACTTCATCAAATTTACAGAGGGGGGGGGGAGATATTTTTGAGCTACCATAGGCAGATGATGGATAACAATGGTTCAAATAAAACTCATGAAGTTTGTAGTAGCCCACTAGTTATCATGAAGAATGAATCTATGCATAGTTTAAGTTCTATTAGTTTGAGACGACCTCTACACACCACAGATATCACTGATTACCATGCTAGATAAAGGTCAAGTTCACCTCTGCTATCCAATTCAAGGCAATGTAGAAAGCAAACCGAGTTCTGAGAAACCCTAAAAAGTTTCAACTGATCAAAAAATAAAAAGTAAAATAACAGGTTTATACAAAATCAAAATACATACATACCTTTATGAATTGCAATTTCACAAATTGCCAATAAATGGCCTGGAAAATATATTGGCTTTTGAAAAATACCCAGATCTAATTTGTGATGATCTATTATAATCCAGTCAATCTTCTCCATATTACTCAACAAAGGTTGAGAGAAAGTACCACACAGAACCAATAAATATATTTGTTATGTGTAGCTTCCACAATGATACAATTAAGCCTGCTACTTTGAAAGTAGTTGTGTTTTATTTAATGGATTGAATAAAATTAGCTAAGGCGACCATTTGATTGTGTCAAAGAGTATGTTACTAATAAATTGGGTATTTTTCTCCAACTTATTGCAATCTACAACATCCTAATCTAAGTTATCTATGCACATCATAAGCTGAATATAATGTTATCTAGCATGAAATGGAGAATTATTTTCCTGCATTTAGAACTTTTCTAGGGATAGTCCCATTCTTAATTCCATATGGAAGCGGAAAATGAGCATCATAACTCAGTCTTCCTGCATCTTCTTGCTTGTACCAAGATGGATAGCTTTTTGTGACAAATCCAGATGATGGGGATTCATCAGGAGTATCTTCATCCAACTGCATTGAAGAATTCAGATCAGGCACATGATAATTATCACTTATTTGTAGATGATTATTTGTAGGTTTCCTAGTGGACTTGCTATTTAAGGACTGGTGCTTAGAATGGTTGGTCGACCTGGAGCAGTTTATTAATAATTTTTAGATCTATTTGATGGAATTTGAAATTCTATTTAACAAATAACTTAGTGCCTTGATGCCAATTAGTTTATACCGATCAATAGGTTTCCATTACACAGTTTTAATAATAGAGGGTTGGCATAGGAAAAAATCATAAGCAAACAACCAAAGTATTATAGCATGTGTGATCAGTGAGCAACAACAAGTAATTTGGGTGTTTTTAAAGTGATACACCTCATTTAGGGTCTAAAACTAAATCTGGTCACCTAAAGCATTTGGACATCAAGTAGTCACTACAGTTTGAGGTTTATCCTAAGTCATTTTGCTACACATAAGTTTTATCTTGTTGGGTGCAGAACTTTCAACCTACAACATATAGGCTCCAGAAATGTATTTGCAGCAACATGAGCAATAGTCCATTACTCCAAAATCACTTCATTCCATCCTTTGATGAGAGTGCCACACTATGGAGGTTTCTTCAAACTTATATGTGCCACATTGGGTAAATCGACCTATTTTGGAGAATAGGGTTTGACAATGTCCAACATTTCTATGCCTTATTGAGGAGTATTATGCATTTTAAAGGTTCCTTCACATCTATTCATTCACTATGTGGAACCTTTCTACCAGTGTACTCATTATAACTTTTCAAAAGAAAAAAGAATAAAACTACTTCATTTTCAGGAGAATCATGTTTTTTATAGACAACTAAAGCAAAGAAATTAAGAATAAGACAACAAGGCAGTATGCCATAGGTCTAGTCTTCTCTAGAATATGAAATTGTCCCATAAATTGAGGATAAAGTTTTAAGGCATAAAGGGAGAGGGGCAAATCCTCTTCAAGTCAAATATACCTCAGCGAACTACCATCAAACAAAACATCCACTGAAGAATAGAACTACCCTACTGCAGGTCTAATTGCAAACTCATATTTGTGTGAGAAAGGTACTTCATATCTTTGCTTAGAATGACACCATACTGCCTAGAACTATCAAATCATGGCTGCATAAGACATAAACTATACCCAGGAGTAGAGGATTTGTAGTTCTCTAATTAGAATCTTCCCAGAATTCAAAAAGGTTACTGCCTTTATTCCGATATGTGCCCAAATTTGATGTTTGGGTTGCTTTATTGCTGGTTTTAGGTCTGAAAGTCCCTAGATCCTCCTCTAGAGTCCAAACTACCCAGAAATGCTGATGAGGCCTAGGGATGACATGGATATCCCTATATTGCACCCAAAACGATTTGTTGATGTTGTTTTATGTCCCATTGCATATAAAAAATTAGCCCAGACTTGGAAAATAGGGTCATTCATGTTCTCAAAATCAAGATTAAGGCCATTTATGTACTCCGAACTGCTAGCACAGCCTTGCCCAAGACCCAAACAGTGATGTTCAGAGGGTCGTTTATGACTATTGTTCAGAAGAATGGCCTCAGATCATGCCCATATTTAAATGAGGAGGTTGTTTGAGGGCTGAGAAGTGCTCAGAATCACTCTCCTGCTGAGTTATGGTGGGAATTGTACTCGTAATTTTTCAAAAACCACCTAGACCTTGACATATTGCTTCCTTTGCTGCTGCTCATACTCAGAATTAACCCAACATGCTTCAAACAACCATATGCTCCATGAACAACATCACTGGTAGGGTATTATCTCATCATGACATGTCACCCCTTTTAGAGTGTGATCAAAATCACACATGGACATCCATACAAAATGGTAGGTAACAGCCTGAAATGAGAGACTTGCTCTAGATTGTATAATCAAGTGATGATTAGGCTAGGAAATCCAAACTAACTCACTTAGTCGTCATTGAGGATAAATCACTATTCTCCAAAATGAATAATACAAATAATGGTGACATGAAAACCTTGTGATTGGTAAGGTAAGCCATAGGCTAAACATATAATTCCTTGGAGACCACTTCTTCATATGAGCTTTATAACACGATGGGAACCAACACTTTTAATCTTGACACAATGGGGACCATTGCTCCTTGGGGTAGATGATTGATCCGTGCATTTGCACACTTCTGGACCATGAGACTTTTTCCAAACTTTAGCAAACTAGAATATCATACCTTGTCGGCTTGTCTTCCTGCATGAACAACATTCATCCTTCATCATAGATAACCCCTCACACATGAACAACACCCATCTTAAGCACGCCAAACTTTTAGCCCCAAAACAAGATATGATTAACACCAACTCAACATTAGCTCATTGTGCTACCTTAGCAACATTGCATCAATCCACATCAAAAAATTCCATAGCTTAGAGGAGTGACGTTGCATAATAGTTAGGTGATCAAACTTGACTAGGTCAATCGAGTTAACACACTAATGATCAACTCTAACCAATTTAGTGCACACCCAAGCCAACCTAATTTCAAGTACCAAGGTAGTGATCATCCTCATACACTGTGCCTCAGAATGATCATTAGGGACTATTTTTAGTAAATGGTAGGAAAATCTGCACTCAAAAATTAAAATTCAAAAAAATATAGAGAACAAAAGAAACAAAACAAAAAATCCCTAATGTGCTAGTGTTGGGGATGAAGAACATAATGTGGTAGTGTTGGGGATGAAGAACAACTATCATGAAAGAGGGATGACCTAGACATAAAGGGATATTTGTATCAACAACATCCTACTGGAAAGTAAGAACCTTAAAATTAGCTCTAGGCATAAATAACCCTCAAACATCCTGAAAACCACAATAAACTCATATTATTCGGTAATTGGTTGCCTAGGCACTTCTTAGATGAATTTCGGTTTTATTTTCAAGTGAGCATCAATTCTTGTTGAATTTTACAGGTTAGATGAGTTTAAATACCAGTAATAAACTTCAATACATGAACATATAAAAACTTAGGTAAAATTTAAATTGTAATAAAATTTAACAACATAACTTTCGTCTCTTTCAACTTAACGCTATGCTGGTCACTTCGTTAAAGTTTATCATTGAGATGTTTCATCAAATGTCATGTACATAAAAATAATAAATAACATGTGCAGTAAATTAAATCTCAAATAAACTACAGATGACTAAGTTAAAGAATCATAACCATTAGTTGAACCCACCTTATACTTAGATAGTTATGAGTTTGATCTTGTCACTGAAAGGACAAGTCAAACTGGTTAAACCATATACACACCTTGAGAGAGATAGGTAGAAGCAAACAGACCTTAGGTTCTTCAATCAAAGTAGTGGCATAAACATAACAATCCAGATGGGAAAGAGATCACGGGAAATTCCATTGTTGTAGATACACTGGTGTGTTCATAATGCTGAAGTATAAATTCAGACTCATAGACTCAACACATGGAGCAGTAAGGAACAAGGGGATAGATTCAGTCTAATCCCACAAACACAGATCCCAGTCTAACAGAGCAGCAGGGTTAGCAACAGATAATCGACAGATAGGAAGAGATAGGATCTGACATAACGTGATGTGGATCCAATAGACAAGCAGTGGGCAGAACAACCAGTATAAGAAAAACGTAGGAAGCTAGTGGGACAGGTGTGAATCCGACAGACAAGCACATGAGCAAAATGATGTAGACAGCCAGCAGAAAGAACCCATCAAATAAAAAACACACACAACCACTGGAAAAAATAATAACACGTGAATGTAGATCCGTGAAGATCAGGCCGTGAAGCTAAACCCATGAAGATAGCCCATGAAATCAAGCCCTTGAGGAGAACGACAGACAACCCGTAGAAAAATCACAAACAACAAATCACAGAGAAAAAAGAAAGACCGTATGTAGACAAATCAGAGATCACAAATCACATACTACGAAGGAAAAACAAAAACATCCCGTGAAAATAAACAAGTGAAGTGTAGTTAAGTAACAACATAATTATTTTGTTTATATAGGTGAGTCAAACACTTAGTTTAACTTAGGATAAAAGAAAAGTAACGTGGCCCACAAAATAAAAATAAAAACTCATAAAAAAATAAATACAAATTTAGGTGGTCCAAAAATAAATGGTCATGAAAGTCCAGTGGTCCATCATAAGGTAAATGGTTCAATACTAACATAAGGCAACCATAACAATACATGGTCCAATGGTCTTTAATAAACCGTTAAGTAAATACACTCCATAAAGTAGGAGTCATCGTAGTCAAAGGTGCACACAAGTGAGAGTGCTAGGACCAGTAAGAATAGGACCAAAAATCAACAACCACGAGATCAAGGTGAACCATAAAGGTGGACAATCATTCAATTAAGACCAAAGACTTTTCTCTCTCTCAAGGTACATAGTTATATATATATATATATATATATATATATATATATATATATATATATTTGTCATCACTGTATAAGGGGGAAGATCCAAATGGATGGTACAATATTTTTGTCCTTAACACTGCTCCTAAGGGTTAGGTACTAGGGACATCGACAAAGGGTGGATAGTCCCTTGAGAAGAAACCTAGCAGTAACCGATTAGGAGAGGGGGCATCATTATATTCGATTCTTAATGAATGGATTTCAGCCTTAGGATGAGTTTCAGTATCACACCGAATTAGGTTGATCAATCCATGGACCCTAACCGTGTTATATTTTTATTATTTAAGAAATATGATCTTAGGATCTTATCTGAGAGAATAACACACACAACAATAATCACAAGAGACAAGAGACATAAAGAAGTTTCCTCGGGGAAACCATAAAGGAGAAAACCCCACAACTTCCTTAGAGATATAATGAGCACCAATGGCAACAGTAAAACCCAAAGACAGAAAAGATGATCTCCAATTGCTGTTCTCTCTCTCACTTGTGTGAGCACTTCCTCTCTCACTCATGCGCCCCAATTGAGTGAGTGTATGTAATGTTATGCAGGCTCGAGTAATCCTAACTCAGTTATGTAGCCTCAAGTAACCACAACTAGGGTACTAATGACCCGACTTACATTAACTCACCAGGGGTGACTTCTCTAGGAGATTATAACAACCCTAGTGCCCCACAACTATGGGGACTTTAACCCTTGATCAATTAGGAGGGTTACCCTCTAGGACTTTACATGACTTGTTTACATGACTGATTCTCCCGATAGGAACATTGAGGTATGACATGACTCAGTTACATTACTGATACTTCCTGATAGGAACATCAGGGTACAATACATAAGATATACAAGTGAATACATTCCAAAGTTACAAATACATCAACACTCCCTCTTAACTAGGAAGGTATTCTCTTAACAAAATTCATTAGCACAAGTCTTCTTCTCTGGTTCAAGTCTGGATCATCATCACTAGATCATCTCTGGATCATCATCGCTGGATCATCATCAAAATTGTATCATCATTGGATCATCATCAAAGCTGGATCATCACTGGATCATCATCAAAGCAAGATTGTCACTGGATCATCATCAAAGCTGGATCATCACTGGATCATCACTGGATCATCATTACTGCTTCGCTATCTCGATCAAATGGTGCTATCTCTCAATTCTACTTGTAACAACAAGTTATACAGAGCTAGCCCTTTTTCATACTGGTTGTAGGCATAGCCTCCATGTAGGTCTTCATCTTCTTTAGCACTTATGTCTGACCTAGTCAGAAAGGCCCGCCCAAACCTTACATCTGACCATGGGAGGGCCCAACCTACCCCCATGTCAGAATGGCCCAGCCCTTACATCTAACCATGGGAGGGCCCATCCTACCCCCTTTTTAGAATGGCCTAGCCCTTACATTTGACCATGGGAGGGCCCAACCTACCCCCATGTCAGAATGGCTCAGCCCTTACATCTGACCATGGGAGGGCCCAACCTGCCCCCATGTTAGAATGGCCCAAACCTTACATCTGACCATGGGAGGTCCTGGCCCACCCCCATGTTAGAATGGCTATGCCCTTACATCTGACCATGGGAGGGTCGAGACTGCCCCCATGTCAGAATGACTCAGCCCTTACATCTGACCATGGGAGGGCTCAAACTGCCCCCATGTCAGAATGGCTCTACCCTTACATCTGACCATGGGAGGGCCCAGCCTGACCCCATGTCAGAATGGATCTTCCCTTACATATGACCATGGGAGGGCCTAGCCTACCCCCATGTCAGAATGGCTCTACCCTTACATCTTACCATGGGAGGGCCCATCCTACTACCATGTCAGAAGGGCACACAAACTTATCACTTCCCTTTGGAAGGAACCTTTATCTGGAGAACACCAAGATTCTCCTTGAAGTACTCAAACTTCACTTTGGCCATTTCTAGCATAGAATCACATCAGGGAAGATTACGTCAAAGGATAACCCGCGAGCTTTGCCAGGACCGATTACATCCAAGGAAAACCTACAAGACTGTTTACGTCTGAGCCACCTATGAGCTTCACCAGGATTTTATGCTCAGACAACCTGTCTTCACCGACTCAACTCCCTCTTTCGAGAGATCTCGATCTGGATCACATACTGAAGCTTCATTGCTCGTCTCTCGATTGTTCTCAGCACCATGTAGGACTCCATCCTGCTAAACCAAGAGATCACACCTGATCTCATATTAAAGCAACACCTCGAAGTGCTCTTCCTATCAATGGCACTGCCTACCCAATATTAATCCACATAACCCTCCAGGTTAATCTTCTGATTCGCTTCATACTTGAGCCCATAGTCAACTGTACCCTTGAGGTACCTCACTGCATGCTTTACAACCATCAGGTGAACATGTCTCAATGTGTTCATAGCAAAGAAAATATCCGGTCTCATATTTGTCAGGTACATCAAGGAACAAATCATCTAACGATACATCATGGCATCAACCGAATCTGATGAAGCAACACTCAATAGATTCAGGTTCAATGCCATAGGTGTGGTCATGGACTTGTAGTCCATCATCCTGAACCTCTTCAGGATCTCTACTGCATACTTCCCTTGTCCCAAGGAGATTCCTATGTACTCTGGCACACCTCCATGCCTAGAAAGTAGTGCATCATACCCAAGTCCTTCGTCTTGAACTCGGTAGCAAGTCTCTTTCTTGCAACTTTAATGAGTTCCTCTTTTCTGTCAGGAACAAGTCATCGACATATAACAGGAGCATCACTGGTATTCATCCTTCAACCTTGAAGTAAATATTGGAATCCTCTTTACTCTTAGTAAACCCTAGAGTCATCAGTAAGCTGTCCATCCTGTCGCATCATGTCGAACCTTAGGATCTTTTGCAATCACTCCCTCTAAAGCACAACATCATTCTCCCTCTTTCTTTCATACTCTATGCATTGAAACATTCTGTACTGGAGTGACAAGTAGCTTCCTCTACTACTAATATTCTATGTATCCATCTAGGGTCACTGGATATCAATATCCTGAACCTTTTCAAAATTTCTTCTCACACCCATCTATGAGCTTGTCATCCTCTATAGGATTTTGTCAAAACCCCAAATTTTCACAAAATTTTAAAATTTTTAAGATAGCATAAAATGTCTGAATACGCAGTTTACTCACTACTAGCGGTTAGCAGAAAATGAAACAGTCTAACACTTAGTATTAATCATTTTCATATTACGTTAACTAATACAGCTTTCATTTTTGTAAAGTATATGAGATTGACCCGCACACAACTTTCTTTCAGTTTTACTAATAAGTTTACTTTTTGGCAAGTAGGTGAAATCTATCTTTGAAAACTTGGTCTTACTTAGCATTTATGCTAACGCAGATGGACTGCTGGTTCTTACAGGTTAACAGGTAACGATCAATCAAGTAGGGGATTAATTCATAAAGTAGCAAGAAGTATATTTGTTGCATGTAAAATGCTAGTAATTAACTGACTAATTAAAATCAAGCTCTGATGAGGTAAAGTAACTATCTTTTAATTCATTAAAGTACTTCTATCAATCTGGATAGTAAAGATTTCCAATAGAGTACATGTTTCTATTTTGTCGCTAGCTTACTAGTTATGGAAATTATCAACTTGTTACTTGTATGTAAATAAGCTCACTATCGAGTTATAAACTTCATTACTTACATTATCACCTTGCTGCATGTACCATTGTAACAACATCCATTACCATATTATTTTGTAATGTACCAATCTGATTGTTACTTGCATCCTATAGGATTTTTACTACCTGAAAACCTCTTTGACATTATAAGTTTGGTCATTGTAATTTGATGCATTGATTCATGATGGAATACTATTTATGTAACACCATAGTTTTGACCTCGTTTGCATTAAAGGTACATGATGTATATATTGTAATTAATCATGGTGAGGAGCTAAAGGAAAAATCCCCACCATCAACTTGGTTGTGTTATGTTTTGGCAATCGGGATTGTTGTCGATGGTATATCGTGCCATCTGGCACATTATAGTTCTGGCATCATGTAAACATGCAAAATTAATCAAAAATCTACAACCAGCTACGACGGTGCAATGTTAAATGAAAAGGGCATGACTTCCTAAGGTTAAGGGGGGGATTGTCTAACCCGTGGGAGTCATTGGGGAAAACCCATGTGTCACCACCTTGTTTTATTTGCTCACCTTCCCTTGTCTCATCCAACCACCTCCTTAGTGCTCTGTTGATTGGCTGGGGCAGTTATTGCTGGAAGTGGTGGGTGGCAGGATTGTCAATCTTTGCCACACGCCCACCCCACCAACCATTTCTCCACCTTCATGTGGGTAAGAGAACCACGACTACGTCACTCTCTTGGACATTGGGTTCACTCTCATGCAGGGACGAGGAGGGGGTTCAGATGGTCTTCCTCACATAGAGAGGAGTTAAGAAGAGGGGCATTTTTCTTGTTGAGGGTTTGTTCTCCCTTCTCAGAGGATTTCCGGCCTATGAATATGTTTTCCCTCCCATTCACATAGAGGAGGGATTTTCCATTTTTCCATTATCAGACTGTTGAATGTTTTAGGGATTTTCACTGTGAGCTCGGAATGTGTATTGTCTAGACACTTCATTTTTGAACCGGGGACTGTGGTTTCTTCGTGGATCACTAGATGTGGCCTCATCTGTGAACCGTGACTGTATTTTCCCCTTGTGAGATGTTTCTCTCCTGTTCATGCAAAGTGTCGGTGCTTACCCTTTCCATTGCCGGTTATGTAAAGGTGCCGTGGCTCCATTGTTGAGGAGGACTGTTGTTTCCCCACATTTGATGGATGAGTTGTTGGTGCGATTTGGGTTACTGTAGGTTGTTGTGGAGTCATTTGGGCCACGATAGGGCCAAGAACGAATTAGGGATTGTCTTCCCCTGTCCAAGCTGTGAAGTGCTTGTTTGGCTGCAGGAAAGCAACGGTTGGCCTTCGAACCGTGTAGAGTGGGATGGAAGGTTGGGTATGCTTGAGAAACCTGGGTTTGGGGAGATACACAGACAGAGTTAGATGGCTGACTTTATTCTCCACAACCCCGGAAGAGCACTGGCAAGGGAATTCAGGGCCTGAGGGACTGTGAAGCAGAGAAGGGACTGATTCCTGGTGTCGGGTGTGTGTGGGTGTCTGAGAGGTGAGGCTAGCTCTAGTGTAGGTTTTCCTTAGCTCTTCCATGAGCTCACCAACTTAGCATTTAGCTTCTCCCAATTCCTTGATAGCCTGATAAGCCCTACTATATGGGCTTGGCTGATTTGTGTACCTTGGCTATGTGTAATCCTGCTTTGACCCTTATTCCTTGAGGAATCATGCCCAGCTCGGGGGTGGCAGTGTTGCTGAGAGATTGATGAGCACGCTGGCCTATGGTTGGGTGGAACGTTGCAGCGACATAGCTGGTTGTGGGACGAATCCTGTTTAAGATAAGTATCCTTCTCTATTTTACTTATGCAGTTATGTTTACTGTTAATGAATTATGAAGAACATGTATATGAATGTATGTATGATTATGTATCTGTGCATGTTTTATGTTCAAGCATTTCAATTTTATATGTATGTACATGTTCATGGGGCTAGTTTCCCGGATGTTTGGTGTTTAGTAGCATCCTCTTCATTAGTCAGAGGGTCGGGGACGTTACAATATGGTATCAGAGCTCAGGTTGTAGCATGGGCCTGAATGGGCTGTGAGAACCAGTTGACAGAGGGAGGTTTCTAGAGCGCAGCAGGAAGAAGTCTGTGAATGATAGAAAATTTCGCTGAAATTTTTTGTAAGTGTTTGGTTCGTCGTGCCATCGGAGGACTAAGAGGAAAGTTCCTCCGATATAGCGGACAATTTAGTCGGAGGGCCACCCGATGAGGGACATGCGGAAAAGATTTTTGCAGAAATTTTCTAAGTGTTCGGCCATCAGGTCATTGGAAAACTTAGACGGATAGACCCCCGATGCAGACCCCAATGGCAGTGATAATTAGTTGTTTGGATCGACGATGGATAGTGGAAGGGATAGCTGACGGAGCGACGACGGGAAGGAAATAATTTTAAAAGTTCTCATCAAACCGTCGGTGAAGAATAGTTGATGAGATTGCCGAAACATTGGCGTGGAAAGAAAGAAAGTTAGTTGGTGGAGCCACCGACAGTGACGGTGGAAAGAAGATAAAGAGAAAATTTTCAAAGAATTTTCTAAGTCATGAGACCATCGGCGATCGACAAAGTTTAGCTGATTGGATCACTGATGATTAGGTGATGGATTCACCGAAACGCCACCACCGTCGACAAAATTTAGTTGTTTAAGCAGCTGATGTGATGGCAAGTATCAGAGAAAAATAGAAGATGGGATCACTGACACTTAGAGGATGAGGTTGCCTATGCGGTGGCAGAAGAGAAGAGAAGGTTTTGGCGGAGATCTCCCGAAGATCGACGAAACGTCGATGAAGCTTAGTTGTTTGAGGAGTTGACGCGGTGACAAACAAGGAAATAAATTTTTTGCCGAAGTGCTGGAACCATCCAAAAATATGAGAAGATTGGACCGCCGATACATAAGAGATGGTTAGTTGAATGGACCATCGATACGTCGGGAGAAGCTAGTCGTTTGGTTCGCCGATGCGTCGGGAGAGAGTAGTTGTTTTGACCGCTGATGAGTTGTTTAGCCACGGAATCCACAAACGGATTACTGCCTGTTGTTGCAGCTGCCTAGAGAGCTATCCACCCGATGATTAGTGGTTTTGACTGCCAATGTATTGTTAGAGAGTTAGCGGATGGAGCGGCCGTTGCGCCAACGGATGAGGAAAAATAAATTTCCAAAAAATTGTCTAAGTACTGGAAACATCGGCAAAAGATAGATGATGGAAGTACCGATATGTCGGCGGAAAATAGATGATGAAAGTGCCGACGTAGCGGAGGAATAAAGGACATTTTCCACCGAAAATTCTTAAGTATGGAATTCGTTGGTGGAATTTTAGTTGATTTGATCGACGAACTTTAGAGGATGGAGACACTGATGTGGCAACTGACGTCGGAAGAAATTAGATGACCGTGGATCCACCGTTGCGTCTACCATGAGGACTAGCATTCCAATGGCTAGAACTTTCAACTGTCGATCGCTGACACATAGTGCTTAGGGGTTTTGAGTGCCAGTGGAAGTCGGAGGAGTCAGACGTTTGTGCGCCCGCCATTGCAGAAGCTTAGAGAACTAGCCGTCCGATAGGTAGAGGATCCGATCGCCGATTATGGCTTTTGCAATGCTAATAAAGGACTCGAAAGCTTAGATGGATGGGGATTTGAAACAGTGGAAGACGCTAGCAGTTTGACCGGTGGTGAATAGTCCTTGGCATCACCGATGCAATGCTAGGATTAAGGGTTCTAATCACCAATAAAGATCGGAAGATTAGATAACTATAGACCCGAAATGGTGGAAAATGTTGGCTGTTTGACCGCCGAGGGATAGCCTTTGGAATCACCGATAAAGTACAAAAGTGTAGATGAACATATGCCAATACCATGGAAAGGGTTAGTTTTATGGCTGCCAATGAGCAGTGGAGGAAATTAGTCGTGCTGACCACCGAAACGTCAGAATGTTAGTTGGGATGAGACCCGATTCTATTCAAGAAATTTTGGGTTTTTCAAAGTCGAATTTCTCTCAGCAAATTCCAACTGTTTTTCAGTGGATTTTCAGTAGACTGCCAGTGGATTACAGGGCTAGGAAGGAAGAGAATTCCAGGTGGCTGAAGTTCGCATTCCAAACCAAAATTCAGTGGTGTGTTTTGCCATCATTTTGAAATGGTGTGGTTTTCACACCCAAGGTCAGAATGAAGCGTGTGTATAGGCGTTGGAAAGCTTATCTAGTGGGGAACAAGGGAGAGTCACCAGAATTTGAGTGTGGAGCAAAAAAGTTCTAGTAATTGCTTGAAAGATAAATGTGCTGCTGTTAATATGGAAAAATCCAGGAATTGCATGCCTAGAGGTAGCAAGACCATGAAGTCAAACCAGTTGCTGTGTGGAAGAGGAGTTCCATGCAAGGATGAGGGACTTGAAAAGGGAAATTTCCTTAAACCCTGTCTTGCTAATTACGATTACAAGTTTTATACATGAAATGTATGAGGATATGCATTACATGCATAGGATACTACATGCTGGTAAGAATAGTGAGAATTATACATTTATAATGTACCTGTAATGGTAAATATTGCATTGGTGTTGGCATTAGTGGAAAAAAAACCAACGACAACATGGAAATGGATGAATATGTTGCTGATGCTGACGAATGTGAATAGCAACCCTATGGAGAAAGGGATAAGGCAACAAGTCCAGAATCAAAAGTTGGTGAGCAAATTCTACAATCTCCTGCAAAGGACTAACCAAACTGGTAATGTCAAGGGTGTAAGTAGGACCCATGAAGGTAAGAGTTTAATTATGACAATTGCGTGAAGTGGTAAAAGCAAGAAGTCTCATACCATGTGGGTATTTGAATTTTATACTGCATTCATAGAGAAATGTGTCATGCCTACATTATGTTGTTATGTGCTTAGGAGCCCAAGAAAAGTAAGCACGGATGATCTTGATTATAGTCATGCATCCTATATGAAGTAGTCATGGTTAGGCCATGCTCGGTATGTGTGAATGCATAGTACTCCTGAATCAATGCAAGGTAGCATTGAGTGGATATGCATTAAAATATATAGTAAATCTGGTAGTTATGCATTGAATGGATGCATATGAAGGGTCTGAGTAACTAATTACATAAGTATGGATGCAATTGTTGTGATGCATTGCATGAACGCATGCATTGAGATAGTGCATGTGATATTATGAATAACTAATGGTTGAAATGATGAATTGATGACAATTCTGTAACCATTTCAAGAGATGTTATGAATGCAGGATAATAAGTGCATAAAGAGGATAGTCATGATCAATTGGCTGCCGGAAATTCTCTATGGACGAGCTAGGTGGTACAATGATACGCTTGTGAAGTAAGGAGTATCTAAACAATTCATTTAAATTGCATAAATGATGTGACTATACCTTGCAAATTTTAGTATGATAATGATTGCATGAAGTAATTAAGTTTTGGTGATGTTGATGTGATTAACAGAATGAAGTATTTGAATTTTATAAATTCTGAAAATGCTTCAATGATTGTTGCAGCAATGAAAAAGTTATATGCATCAAGACTTACCAAGTGTTTGGATGATTGAAGTTCAGGTTTCAGGTAGATTGTTTGGGGCATGGAAAAGTGGGTAAGACCATGACAAAGACCAGAATCTACCATGTGAAAGAGCCAAACCTCATGAGAAGAGTCTCATGGCTGTGAAAATAGTCTATATGTAGAATGAGTTGTCAATTTGAATTTGTAAATTTCATATTTGAGAAATTGCTGACAACTACTAATCACTATTGGCTTGCATAGAATTGTGTCAGGAGGATGCATTGTAAGTGGGTGTCCATGTTATGCTATTAAGCATAAAATCATAACGAACATGATGGTTCTGCTTACAAGAGACCCACAATTGAGGATCACCTCATTGCCAAGAAAATCAATTTCTGTAGTAAACAGAGTTGCAATTCCTATTGAATCTAATTACTAATGTCATTTGCTTGGTTATGGACAATCAATTTGGATTGTATTATCAGATAATGATTGACTGTTTGGCTATTTGATGAATGTGACAGGGGTACACATTGCAGGAAGATCATGTGTGATGGCCTGCAGGAGCCAAACTTCATGGGAAGGTTTTCCCTTATCTTGGGATGGGTTTCGAGGGAAACTCCATTGGACATTTTGGAAATGTCTCATTTGCACTACATGTTTGGTAAGCAACAACATGAGTGAGATGGTATAGATTATGTCGGTAAGACATGTGTGAATATGAAATGTAAAAAGGAGTTGGGATGGAAAATCGAGGGACTGTCAACTCAGAGAAGGGAGGCCCCATTCCTCCTTAATGAAGGAATACTGCCTCGACAAATGGATAAGTGTTCTATGACCCTAGCCAATAATATGCATGTAAATTGTTAAATTCAATATGTGGAGCATGTCTTGATTTTATTTCCATTATGGCAGATTGCTTGAGTATGAATAGGGCATCAATGGCACACACCAGAAAAGGGTGCACACTTTTCCGATGTCGGATCATGGAAGGGTTTTTCAATATTGATTACACCATAGGAATTGGATGCACTTCTGGTGTCTCAATACTTGATAGTGAATGGTGTGAAATGTGGTTACAATTTTAGAGCAATAACGCTAACAAATATGCTTATATTGCTTGTGTTGTCAGGCTAAACAGATGTAGCCTGGTATTGTACACTAAATGGACAATGGCTTGAGCTCATCCTACCTTCTACTAAAGAGCATAGAGAAGGAGACATTCTTGAGGGGCTGTCAACTTAGAGAAGGGAGTGGTCTCTCTAAAGAACACAGAGAAGGAGACATTTCTGAGGGACTGTCAGCTCAGAGAAGGGAGTGGTCTCTTGTGTGTGATATGGGGTAGTGGAGTTAGAGCTCACTACCAGAAATGAGACCTGGAAATGGTCGTTTATTGTTGATATAAGTGCATGTGTTATTGTTGATGGCCTGATAAACCCAACGATGTTGGCTTGGATGAAGATTGATTGTTGATATAAGTGCAGGCAATTTGTGAACGGTCTGATAAACCCAACTGTAGGTTGGCTTGACTGTGCCCGATATATATATAAAAGGATGTTGTGAAGCAACCTACATGTTGGCCTAACATCCAAGTCCATAGGTGATCCCAAGGCTGGCAAAGTGAAGCAGGATCCTGTGGGCCAACAAGGAAACGCACAATACATATAAGTATTGGATTATTTTGCAATTCTTGCTTATGAATATGCATGTGTATATGATTTGGTTATGATGTTTAAGCTCTTGTTTAAGAGATAAAAACCATTGAGAATGAACTAAACATGTGAATTTATTCAATGTTTGAATATAGGTATCGCTGGAAGTTAGGACTATGAGAGCATCCTAGGGGTGCATGTGGACATGCGACTGTCCTGAAGAGCTTAGAATGAATAGTAATGAAAAAGGGTGCTAGTGAGACTGTGAAGTTCCTAGCAGCTGAGACAAACCATGTGGGGAGGCCCCATGGTTGAGATGTCTGAAATAGACCAGAGACACTAAGTGTCATGACCAAGAGGGATTGGTCCAGCATTCATGGTAAAGTGAAAGAGGCTGAGAGCATGAAAATCCACAGCGGTGGTGTGGGTTCCAAGGTGGAACAAGACAAAGAGGGGAAAAACTCTTGCTGCTCTCTCTTTCCTTTCATTTATATATATATATATACTTATGCATTGTGAAAACAGAAGATTTTTGAATGCATGTATGGCTGAAAATAGAATGTGTCAATTTGCTTAAAATAATTATGAATGCTGGAATAGTTAAATCCTTGCCCAAGAATGGACATGAATGAGCTCATGTGCCTATTGGGAAGGCATGAAAAATATGAAAGTCTCCTTGATGAGACTTGGACTGTCATGCCAATTGGGCAATAAATTGATTGATTTTAATGCCTATATTATGCTTGGTCTAACAGAATTTCAATGATGCATTTCACAGGTGAGAAAAGTGAAGGCCAGTGTGCACATTGATCATGGCAACAGACCAAAAGCTGCTAGACTTGGCTGGAAGTATTCTTTAAACAATTGCCAAGACCCAAGAGAATCTTGGGGAGATGCTTAAGATACAAAAAAGTCCATAGACTTGGGGATGAGCCGGAAGCTGAGAACCAACGAGAGAAGCTTGGTCCTGAAAATTCAAGTAAATAATGGAATGTGGGACAGATCTGC
The DNA here is from genome assembly GCA_001517045.1 of Pseudotsuga menziesii. NCBI lineage: Eukaryota > Viridiplantae > Streptophyta > Pinopsida > Pinales > Pinaceae > Pseudotsuga > Pseudotsuga menziesii. The sequence continues at coordinate 793,807 of LPNX010929834.1, read as the reverse complement.
AAAATTTTAAAATTTTGCATATGCAAATTGTATATGTATTCCTATGTATTGGAACACCGAGGACGATATTATTCCAACGGGGAGGGGATTGTAACACCCCGTTTTTGACCCCATTTGCATTAAAGGTACATGATGTATATATTGTAATTAATCATGGTGAGGAGCTAAAGGAAAAATCCCCACCATCGATTTGGTTGTGTTATGTTTTAGCAACTGGGATCATTACTGATGGTATATTGTGCCATCCGACACATTATAGTTCTGGCATCATGTAAACATGCAAAATTAATAAGAAACCTACAACCAGCTACAACGGTGCAATGTTAAATGAAAAGGGCATGACTTCCTAAGGTTAAGGGGGGGATTGTCTAACCCGTGGGAACCATTGGGGAAAAGCCATGTGTCACCACCCTGTTTGATATGCTCACCTTCCCTTGTCTCATCCAACCACCTCCTTAGTGCTCTGTTGATTGGCTGGGGTAGTTATTGCTAGAAGTGGTGGGTGGTAGGATTGTCAATCTTTGCCACACTCCCACCCCACCAGCCGTTTCTCCACCTTCACGTGGGTAAGAGAACCACGACTACACCACTCTCTTGGTCGTTGGGTCCACTCTCACGCAGGGACAAGTAGGGGGTTCAGATGGCCTTCCTCACGCAGAGAGGAGTTAAGAAGGGGGGTGTTTTTCTTGTTGAGGGTTTGTTCTCCCTTCTCAGAGGATTGCTGACCTATGAATATGTTTTCCCTCCCATTCACGCAAAGGAGGGATTTTCCCTTTTTCCATTGTCAGACTGTGGAATGTTTCAGGGGTTTTCACTGTGAGCTTGGACTGTGTATTGTCTAGGCACTTCATTGTTGAACCGGGGATTGTGGTTTCTTCGTGGATTGCAGGCTGTGGCTTCATCTGTGAACCATGATTGTAATTTCCCCTTGTGAGATGTTTCTCTCATGTTCATGCAGAGATTCGGTGCTTACCCTCTCCATTGCCGGTTATGTAAAGGTGCCGTGGCTCAATTGTTGAGGAGGACTATTGTTTCCCCACATTTGACAGCTGAGTTTCTGGTGCGATTTGGGTTACTATAGGTTGTTGTGGAGTCATTTTGGCCACGATAGGGCCAAGAACGACTCAGGGATTGTCTTCCCCTGTTCAAGCTATGAAGTTCTTGTTTAGCTGTAGGAAAGCAATTGTTGGTCTTTGAACTGTGTAGAGTGGGATGGAAGGCTGGGTATGCTTGAGAAACCTGGGTTTGGGAAGCCACACAGACAGAGTTAGATGGCTAAATTTCTTCTCCACAAACCTGGAAGAGCATTGGAAAGGGAGGTCAGGGCCTGAGGGATTGTGAAGCAGAGAAGGGACTGATTCCTGGTGTCGGGTGTGTGTGGGTGTCTGAGAGGTCAAGATAGCTCTGGTGTAGGTGTCCTTAGCTCTTCCATGAGCTCACCGGCTTTGCATTTAGCTTCTCCCAGCGCCTTGATATCCTGATAAGTCCTACTGTGTGGGCTTGGCTGATTTGTGTACCTTGGCTATGTGTAAGCCTGCTTTGACCCTTATTCCTTGAGGAATCATGCCCAGCTCGGGGGTGGCAGTGTTGCTGATAGATTGATGAGCACGCTGGCCTGTGGTTGGGTGCAACGTTGCAGTTATGTAGCTGGTTGCGGGATGAATCTTGTTTAAGACAAGTATCCTTTTCTATTTTACTTCTGCAGTTATGTTTACTGTTAATGAATTATGAAGAACATGTATATGAATGTATGTATGATTATGTATCTGTGCATGTTTTATGTTCAAGCATTTCAATTTTATATGTATTTACATGTTCATGGGGCTAGTTTCCCAGGTGTTTGGTGTTTAGTAGCGTCCTCTTCATTAGTCAGAGGGTCTGGCACGTTACAATTTACCATCATTTTCATAAGTCTAAGTCATAGGTAAAATATATTCCAATAATTATAGACATGGAGCAAGGTTTATTCCGTTGTAACTTTACTATTATCATGTTTCCTCACTTACTGCGAGTTGTTTTTTGACAGAAACTATTATGGTAGATCTTTTCTACCTAGAACTTCTAATATGAAGTCTACCCTAAGTGAAAACTAATATGACCCAAGTTCTTATATTATGCTAAGAACATGCATAAATAAACAATCCGAACCTATCTTTTCCAAATAATGATAGAGTCTATTATTATTGTTGACAAGTTAATTATACAAACTATTATTTGTGAAAGCTTATACCAAGGATTGAGCCTTGTGATTGTCTAAATGTCATGTTTTAAACACTTTTTACTCTTATAGTCAAACTTCATATATTATAGCTACTCTAAACCATCGGTTACAAATAATGAAGTTTGAAATATAATATGGGAATATTTGATCATCGTTTTGCATAGTATACATATTAAAAGTTACTTGATAAAGTTCTAATGCCAAGGTTGTTACAAAATTACCTGAAGGTCAATGTTATGTAAACATCATTAAATAACCTACCATCTTCAAAACTATCGTAAACAAGGATATAGTTCTTGTATTATCATTGGTGGATGATTTATATATGCACTCCGTAGTCATGTACATAGTTGGTTATTAAATCATTGTATTAATAATTCAAATCATTGGGAACACAGATAACTATAGACCAAACCCGTGCGTATTTGAAAGATTTGGAGGCACATGGATTCTTCTTGTCCATGCATTGGTAACTTTTAAGGGCTGAAAACCCTATTCTCTTGTCATTGTCTCTGAGGGTTTCGTTGGCCTTCAGGCTGCTTTGTGTGATTGCTTTGGCGGCCATTAGAGGCTGTTCTCTGTCTTGCTTCTTTGTGGTCTATATTCGTGGCTGTGAGGTTTTCAAAACTCAGTCTTTGCTGGCATACCATCGAACTTGTGTACCCTTCTACGTGAGTGGTCATTGTTTGTATTTGGCTCTTGGCCTGTCAATAGTTTTAGCTCTGCTCTTCTTGTGGCTTGTTACGGCTCGGTAACACTTAAACTTATTGGCCTCATCTCCACTCCAGGGCCAGCATAGGGTTTATATCCATCTCTGCTTCAACTACTTAAGCTGGTAACAGCTCATTCGATGCTCGAATTATTTTTCTTGTTTGCAGGTAAATATACTTGGTTTTTCTTTTAATATGAATAACTCACAGTAAAATGTTTTTACAGTTAGGTTTTCAATGGAGATTGAGCTTTGTATTAACGCACAGTATTGTGCTCTTCTTGCAGGAACTCGTGACAGCTCTAAACTTTAGTGACAACGATAACATTGGTTGGCTTCAGTGGACTCGTGGCCCCAACCGGTAAGCCCTAAGTTCAAAGAATGGGTTTTTACCCTGCTTGTAAAAAGGGTTGTTGAAGGTGACACACAGAGCTTGGAATCCTCTCTGGTTTCTTTCTTGGATATGGGGTTTTAATAAGTTGTTTGTTCAATTTTGTTTACAAACCCTCTCTATGATGCTGGGTAGTACTGGCCTTGAGTTGTGTGTTGTATTTTAGTTAATTTTTCAGCCTTATGGCCTGACAATGTAATACATTGGGTTTTTAAGAAGAATTTAACTTCGAGCTGAGTCTCGTTTTTGCAATGGTTTTGTAATCTTGTAAATTATGATTCTGTGTAATTTAGGGTTTTTCCTCTTCTACTGGTAGTGAAGAAAATTACAGTCTAAAATATCTTCTATATGTAGATATTGTTAATATAAATACTGTAGCTCAGTCGTAATGTGAAATTATAATTTTAAACTTACCTGTCCAGAATATACTAGCTAGGGTTTTCCAGAAATGAAACCCTTGTCTAAATAAGTTCTTCAATTTATTAATAATTAGGTTCTGCTACTTGTTATTTTGGTTTGATTATTAGAGGTGTGTAGTGGTATTTTTAACTTGCTAACTGTAACTTATCTTGCATGTTTATAAAAGACATTTGTTTTTAGAAAAGACTGTAAACAGTCTATAGTAGACACTATAATCTTCTTGTAACGTTTATTTATATAATTATCAATGTAAATGGATTACAACTTAGATAGTTTAATTTATAATAGATAAATAAATTGTTTAGGGTTTCGACCCTGAAGTTTTTCCTTCACAAGTATAAGCCTGTCTGGTAAATGTAAAATAGTTTCTAATATGTAAATATTTAGTTTTATACTAGTTATTGTTTATATTTACATTGCTTTTATTTACTAAAATGTCACGTAGAATTTATTCAGAGTTGTCGAAAGGATAGAAAATAAACTCTGTAACTCTGTTTACTCTTTATAAATTAAGGACTTTTAATATAACCCTATTTAGTTTATATTAAATACTAGTCTTAGATTTAGTTGATATTGTTAGAAGATAAACTATGTGGTTAGTAGCTTGTTTATACACTTAACTGTATGCAATCACTGTAACTCTAATGTAGTTTTACTGCTACATTTCATTCAGTTATACTAAGTGAAAATAGAGAAATAGAAATAAATCATAACACTGTTTTTTCTCCATAATATTTTAACACTGAAACAAAATTATTCTACTATCTATAGTTACACAATCCTATCTACTATTTTCATTCTCTTATCTATTTAAAGTTTTCTATCTGTGCTAGAGTACGACCTGGTTTCCAGGTGTGGAAAAACACAGTTTATAAATTTATTTTCATTCTAACACATTATTTTCTAAATCCATTTCATTTCTATAACAATCTGATAAAAATACTAACTCAAACATTTCACAAACTGAACTGTTAACATTCACATAGCAATTAACTAATATTTATTTAACTAACACAGTAAAATAAAATAACTTAGAACTTGTTGAGGACAGACAACAACAGCTTTAGGAGGCCGTTCCTCCCTACCAATCTCCTGAAGAGCGCTCAAACAACGCTTCCTTAGGACCCCCGAGCCTGTTCCTGGTCTTCTTGGCTGAGAACGGGTGGAGAATGCAAACAGTAGAACCCTATGTCAACTGACTAGTTCAATACCTCAGTAAATACTCTGCTCTCAGTAGTATGATCTTCACCTTAAAAGCTACACCAGATCAATCAACAATTATCCCCTCAATCACTTTCCAAATTTCCCTCCCATTGAATTTCTCTGAAGTACTTTCATTCAATCTGAATGATCACCTCTCTAGAATGAGCAGCCTCAGCTCTCTTCAATGGGAATTTTTATAAATATTGCCCAGGTATTTTGGGTCAGTTTTCATTAACTGAGCCACCTGCTCTGATTCCACTTTCTTGGGACCCCAAATGTAGGGAGGTTGCCACCTGTAATAGTTGGAAGTAGTTTGAGCATGCTGCCACATGTCAGTTTTCTCTCCACCCAGTCTCCTCCACCAATTTCCACCAATTTGACCAGTAAACACTCTTTTAACAGCTCTCCTAAGCTGTTGTTTCCTCCTTTATTCATTTATAATTAAAATATTCATAATTACATTAAATATCCTTGACCCTGTTGAGTCATAAATTACAACTTAGCATTAAATTTAACATATTGTCCTCAAATAATATCAAATAATATAAAATTGTTTTTTGCAAAATTGGGGTATGTGTCATACACACCCCCTTAAAGCATAACATCGTCCTCAATGTTATTTATTCTTCATCCTCAGAATTCCCCTAGAACATAATTGGATATGCATCCCGCATATTACTTTCCAATTCCCAGGTGGCTTCCTCTAGACTAAGGTGCTTCCATTGCACCTTCACTTTGGCTTCCTCTGGACTAAGGTGCTTCCATTACACCTTCACTTGACCAATGGTGCGGTTCTGAAGTGTGATCTCCCTCTGCCTGAGGATACAGTTTGGTTCTACCAGAAAATTTCCTTCTGGTTCCACCTGTACATCATTCCAGTTAACAACATGAGTAGCATCATGAACATATTTATTTAATACAGAAATGTTAAAAAAATTATGAACTCTTAAATTCGGTGGTAATTCTAATTGATAAGCTACCTATCCAATCCTGGATAGTATTTAAAATGGACCACAGTAACAAGGTTCTAGTTTGGCACAACTACCCAACCTCAGAGAGCTCTTTTTGGGTCTCACCTTGATGAACACATGTTCACGTACCTGAAACTCCTTTGGTGATCTTTTAAGGTCTACTTGAATTTTCTGTCGATCCTGCACAATTTTCAAATTACCTTGGACTTGCTTTACAATTTCTTCCATTTCCTTCAATAGTTCAGGACCTAATACTAATCTATCCACCGGATTACTCCAAGAGATAGGAGTATTACATTTCCTTCCATACAATATTTCGAAAGGACTAAATCTGGCTGACGCTTGATAATTATTGTTATAAGCAAATTCTACCAGATGCAAATAATCCTCCCATTTACCTAGTTGGTCTTTCACATACATTCTTAGTAAATCTTCTAGTACTTGGTTTACTCTTTCAGTCTTCCCATTTGTTTGAGGATGGAACAAAGTACTAAAATTTAGTGTAGTGTTTAATCCTTTAAACAAAGATTTCCAAAAGTTACCTGTAAATTTAGGGTCTCTATCTGATATTATAACTTTCGGTATTCCATGCAATCGGAAAATTTGCTTTAGAAAGATATCAGCTATGTTTGCAGCTTTATACGTAGTTTTAACAAGGATAAAGTGGGCTGCTTTACTTAATTTATCAACCACTAACATGATAGAATCATTTAAATTTTGATTTTTAGGCAGTCCAGTAACAAAATCGAGACTAATTATCTCCCATTTCCAGCTAGGAATGGGCAACGACTGAAGTAATCCAGCTGGGTGTTGATGTTCAGTTTTCACCTGCTGACATTCAAAACACCTAGTGATATATTCTGCCAGTTCACTCTTCATGTTTGGCCAAAAATATTCTTTTCTTAACATAGTTATAGTCTTTTGATAACCTGGATGGCATGAGTATGGAGTTTTATGGATTTCATCCAAAATTAATAACTTAACTTTAAGTACATTAGGTACATATATTCTATCTTTGTATAGTAAAAATCCTTTTTCATTCAAACTGTACCCTTTACTTAAGCTTTATGTTGGATTTTATTTTGTTTTAGCTTGTAAATTTTTGTAACTTTCATCTTGTTCTACTCCCGATTTAAGATGTTCATCTAGATCTGTTGTATAGGTGCTGATAACTGCTGTAAAGTTTAGCCTTGCATTTCTACTTAATGCATCAACAACTTTATTTTCTTTCCCTTTAATGTGCTGAATTTTGAAATCACACTCACTTAGAAAAGCTAGCCACCTAGTTTGTCTAGCATTTAGATTAGGCTGATCTAACAGATATTTTAATCCTTTATTATCGGTCATTAGAATAAATTTTCTGCCAATTAGATGATGACACCACATCTTCAGAGCATGTATAACAACAGCTAATTCCAGATCATAAGTTGCATAATTCTTTTCATGAATTTTTAATTTCCTAGACTCATAGGTAATAACATGCCCTTCTTGAGTGAATACTCCGCCTGAGCCATCATTGCAAGTGTCAGTACACACTACAAAATGTTTATTTGGATCAACTATTCTTAAAATAGGTGCACTGGTTAATAAAGTTTTTAAATTTTTAAAGCTATCCTCGCATTTCTGGTTCCAATCAAATTTCTTTCCTTTCTTCTGCAAAGAAGTTATCGGATTTGTGATTCTCGAAAAACCTTCAATGAACCTTCAGTAATATCCGGTAATTCCCACAAAGGGTTGAACATCAGTTACATATTTAGGAACTGGCCACTCTTCAATCACCTTTATCTTTTCAGGATCTACCGAAATCCCTTCCTTAGTCACCACATGACCTAAGTATTGTATTTCATCCTTAAAGAAATCACATTTACTAAACTTTCCAAAGAGTTGATGATCTCGTAACTCTTGCAAAACAATTTTTAAATGTTCCTTATGTTCTTCTTCAGATTTCAAATAGATTAATATGTCATCGATAAACACAACCACAAACTTATCTAGATACTTATGCACGCCGTTGTTCAATAGACACATAAAAACAGCTGGGGCGTTAGTAAGCCCGAATGGCATGATGATAAACTCGTAATGGCCATATCGAGTCCTAAAAGATGTTTTAAAGATGTCTTCATCTTTAATCCTAACTTGATGATATCCAGACCTTAAATCAATTTTTGAAAACACTGTGGCTCCACGTAGTTGATCAAACAGATCATCTATGCAAGGCAACGGGTATCTATTTTTAAAAGTCATCTTATTCAACTGACGGTAATCTATGCAAAGTCGCATAGTTCCGTCCTTTTTCTTAACGAAGATGATAGGTGCCCCCCATGGAGACACACTGGGTCGAATATACTTCTTGTCAATAAGTTCTTTTAATTGTGACTTTAGTTCATTAAGTTCAAGTATGTTCATTCGATAAGGGGCCTTTGAGATGGGCACTGCACTAGGTACCAGCTCAATGGTAAAATTTAGTTCCCTTTTCGGAGGTAGTCCCCGAATTTCTTCCGAAAATACATCAGTATACTCTCTTAAAACTGGTATGTCCTCCAATTTTAATTTGTCTGTTTTATTTAGATTTTCCTCATCAGTTACTGTTACTGCATAAGCCTTACAACCTTTCCTAACAACTCTGTTAAGCTGCAGAGCAGAGATCTGCCTAATGGTTGTTTTTCTAGAGATTCCCTTTACACTTACTGATTTTCCATGATTATTTATACATGTAAAAGTTTTATCATAATAGTTTAAGATCACCCTATGTTGCTCTAACCAATCCATACCGATTAGTATGTCGTAAGAACCAAGAGGTAGTACATTAAGATTTACAACAGTTTCAAATTGATCCATAACTACTACACATTTATTTACAAAACAAGTTACCTTCCTTTTTGCACCAGTAGCTAACTGAACCAACCAAGAATTTTCAAATTTTTCTATAGGCAGCTTACATTTTTCTACCAATTTAGGTGAAATATAACTAAGACTAGCTCCTAGATCAATTAAAATAGCTATATGGGTTTGGTTTATCGTACCTTCTACTTCCACCATGGAAGTTTGATAGTTTGCTTGTCGATTCTCCAAGGATGCATTGATTTTGGGCATAGTCCTTGCTAGGTCTCCAACAGTCATCTCCTCCTGTATGGTATGGATATTACTGACAGTCTTTTTTCGATTAGGACAGACCGAGGCATAATGTGGGCCATTACACTCCCAACACTTTATGGGATCTTTGTTTATGGGTTCTTTGAGTTCAAATTTCTTTGTGTAATTTCCATGATTATCAGCAGACTCTTTACCCTTTGAATTGTTCTGATTGTTTGGTGAATTATTCTTATTCCCTTGGAAATTCTTGTTAGGAAAATTTCTGGCCTTATTATTTTTAGAATTCTGGTTGGGTACAAACTCTTTCTTCTTTTGATCATAATGGTTGTTATTCTTTTTGGCCTTCCAGTTGGCCATGCTCTCCTTCTTTCGATTCAGTTCATAACATAAATTAGCTTTCCTCATAGCTTCTTCCATATTTTTTTAATTATCATACTCAATCCTATCCTTGATGTGATAAGGTAAACAATTGAGGAATCGCTGTACCTTTGGTTTTTCATCTGCAAGGTATGGCACATACCTAAGCAGACTTAAAAACTTGCTGTTCAAATCTTTCATAGTGATTAAACCTAGTTTAAGCTCATAGAATTCTTTTGCTCTCTCTTCATAGTACTGCTCAGATAGAAATTTCTTTTTAAAGTACTTCTTGACGGTACTCCAATTTACATTCTTCTCTCTTATCCCCTTCAATCTTTTTAAGTATTGCCACCATATATAAGCATTCCTTGAAAGATTGTAGATAGCCATTCTAGCCTTTAATTGGTTAGAATAGTTATAAATCTGGAAGTACTTCTTCATCCCAGATAACCAGGATTCTGCTTCCTCCCCCTTCTCAGTTTCTCCATTGAATTTTGGTGGTTTAATCTTTTTAAACTACCCAGAAATTTCCTCATAAGGTTTATATTTTCTCTTTTTTTGTATAATGGTTGTCATCACTACTATCACTAATGGAATGAAAATTACATTGATCACCAAATACCTTTGAAGATGAGCTGCTTTCATTTTTAGTCTGTTTAATCTTTTTATATTTATGTTGATGACTTATATCTTCTGAGTCAACTCTTTTACCCCTTCCCTCAGTTTGAAATCTTTCTGTTAGGATCTGATTCAGCTCCTCCTGAGCTCTCAGAATCCTTTCATTTTCTCGTTTAATAGATTCCATTTCAGATTTTAAGTCTTTTACTGTTTGTAAAATTTTTGAGGAATTAGTGGTTAGCTCTTCTTGTATAGGGTCTCTTTGTAAGTTTTCCTATTTAGTAAAGGGAGATTCCTCTTCCACATATTCCTCCAGTCTTTCCATACCTGTTGTTAAACTTCAGAAACAATTTCTCTGTTGAATAACATTAAAAGAAAATAACATCAACAAAAACAATAATTTAAATTCACGGTTTCATAAAAGCAAGTTGGGCTTCATCAAGGCCTAGTGTTTGAACCTTGTGCTCTGATACCACATGTCAAAACCCCAAATTTTCGCAAAATTTTAAATTTTTTAAGATAGCATAAAATGTTTGAATACACAGTTTACTCACTACTAGCGGCTAGCAGAAAATGAAACAGTCTAACACTTAGTATTAATCATTTTCATATTACGTTAACTTATACAGCTTTCATTTTTGTAAAGTATATGGGATTGACCTGCACACAGCTTTCTTTCAGTTTTACTAATAAGTTTACTTTTTGGCAAGTAGGTGAAATCTATCTTTGAAAACTTTGGCTTACTTATCATTTATGCTAACACAAATGGACTGATGGTTCTTACAGGTTAACAGGTAATGATTGATGAAGTATGGGTTTAATTCATAAAGTAGCAAGAAGTATATATGTTGCATGTAAAATGCTAGTAATTAACTGACTATTTAAAAGCAAGCTCTGATGAGGTAAAGTAACTATCTTTTAATTCATTAAAGTACTTCTATCAATTTGGATAGTAAGTATTTCCAATAGAGTACATGTTTCTATTTTGTCGCTAGCTTACTAGTTATGGACATTATCAACCTGTTACTTGTATGTAAATAAGCTCACTATCTAGTTATAAACTTCAGTACTTACATTATCGCCTTGCTGCATGTACCATTGTAACAACATCCATTACCATATTATTTTGTAATGTACCAATCTGATTGTTACTTACATCATGTAGGAATTTTACTACCTTAAAACCTCTTTGACATTATAAGTTTGGTCGTTGTAATTTAATGCATTGATTCATGATGGAATACTATTTACCATCATTTTTATAAGTCTAAGTCATAGGTAAAATATATTCCAATAATTATAGACCTGGAGCAAGGTTTATTCCGTTGTAACTTTACTATTATCATGTTGCCTCACTTATTGCAAATTGTTTTTTGATAATAACTATTATGGTAGATCTTTTCTATCTAGAACTTCTAATATGAAGTCTACCCTAAGTGAAAACTAATATGACCCAAGTTCTTATATTATGCTAAGAACATGCATAAATAAACAATCCCAAACTATCTTTGCCAAATAATGATAGAGTCTATTATTATTGTTGACAAGTTAATTATACAAACTATTATTTGTGAAAGCTTATACCAAGGATTGAGCCTTGTGATTGTCTAAATGTCATGTTTTAAACACTTTTTACTCTTATAGTCAAACTTCATATATTATAGCTACTATAAACCATCGGTTACAAATAATGAAGTTTGAAATATAATATGGGAATATTTGATCATCGTTTTGCATAGTATACATATTAAAAGTTACTTGATAAAGTTCTAATGCCAATGTTGTTACAACCTTACCCGAAGGTCAATGTTATGTAAACATCGTTAAATAACCTACCATCTTCAAAACTATCGTAAACAAGGATATAGTTCTTGTATTATCATTGGTGGATGATTTATATATGCACTTCGTAGTCATGTACATAGTTGATTATTAAATCATTGTATTAATATTTTGAATAATTGGGAGCTCAGATAACTATAGACCAAACCCGAGTGTATTTGAAATATTTGGAGGCACGTGGATACTTCTCGTCCATGCATTGGTGACTTTTAAGGGCTGGAAACCCTATTCTCTTGTCATTGTCTCCGAGGGTTTCGTTGGCCTTAGGGTTTCTTTGTGTAATTGCTTTGGCGGACATTAGAGGTTGTTCTCTATCTTGCTTCTCCATGGTCTATATTCATGGCTGTGAGGTTTTGAAAACTCAGTTTTTGCTGGCATATCATCGAGCTTGTGTACCCTTCTACGTGAGTGGTCATTGTTTGTATTTGGCTGTTGGCCTGTCAATAGTTTTAGCTTTGCTCTTCTCGTGGCTTGTTATGGCTCGGTAACACTTAAACTTATTGCCTTCGTCTCCACTCTAGGGCCAGCGTAGGGTTTATATCCATCTCTGCTTCAACTACTTAAGCTGGTAACAGCTCAATCGATGCTCGAATTCTTTTTCTTGTTTGTAGGTAAATATACTTGGTTTTTCTTTTAATATGAATAACTTGCAGTAAAATTTTTTTACAGTTAGGTTTTCAATGGAGATTGAGCTTTGTATTAATGCACAGTATTGTGTTCTTCTTAAAGGAACTCATGACAGCTCTAAACTTTAGTGACGAGGATAGCATTGGCTAGCTTCAGTGGACTCGTGGCCCCAACCGGTAAGCCTTGAGTTCAAAGAATGGGTTTTTACCCTGCTTGTAAAAAGGGTTGTTGAAGGTGACACACTGAGCTTGGAAGCCTGTCCGGTTTATTTCTTGGATATGAGGTTTTAATAAGTTGTTTGTTCAATTTTGTTTACAAACCCTCTCTATGATGCTGGGTAGTACCGACCTTGAGCTATGTGTTGTATTTTAGTTAAGTTTTCAGCCTTACGGCCCGACAATGTAATACATTGGGTTTTTAAGAAGGATTTAACTTTGAGCTCAGTCTCATTTTTGCAATGGTTTTGTAATCTTGTAAATTATGATTCTGTGTAATTTAGGGTTTTTCCTCTTCGACTGTTAGTGAAGAAAATTACTGTCTAAAATATATTTTATAAGTAGATATTGTTAATATAAAGACTGTATCTTAGTCGTAATGTGAAACTTATAATTTTAAACTTACCTGTCCAGAATATACTAGCTAGGGTTTTCTGGAAATGAAACACTTGTCTGAATAAGTTCTTCAAATTATTAATAATGAGGTTCTTCTACTTGTTATTTCGGTTTGATTATTACAGGTGTGTAGTGGTATTTTTAACTTGTTAATTGTAACTTATCTTGCTTGTTTATAAAAGACATTTGTTTTCAGAAAAGACTGTAAACAGTCTATAGTAGACACTATAATCTTCTTGTAACGTTTATTTATATAATTATCAATGTAAATGGATTACAACTTAGATAGTTTAATTTATAATAGATAAATAAATTGTTCAGGGTTTCGACTCTGAAGTTTTTCCTTCACAGGTATAAGCCTGTCTAGTAAATGTAAAATAGTTTCTAATATGTAAATATTTAGTTTTATACTAGTTATTGTTTATATTTACATTTCTTTTATTTACTAAACTGTCACATAGAATTTATTCAGAGTTCTCAAAAGGATAGAAAATAAACTCTATAACTCTGTTTACTTTTTATAAATTAAGGACTTTTAATATAACCCTATCTAGTTTATATTAAATACTAGTCTTAGATTTAGTTGATATTGTTAGAAGATAAACTATGTGGTTAGTAGCTTGTTTATATACTTAACTGTATGTAATCACTGTAACTCTAATGTAGTTTTACTGCTGCATTTCATTCAGTTATACTAAGTGAAAACAGAGAAATAGAAATAAATCATAACACTGTTTTTCCTCCATAATATTTTAACATTGAAATAAAATTATTATACTATCTATAGTTACACAATCCTATCTACTATTTTCATTCTCTTATCTATTTAAAGCTTTCTATCTGTGCTAGAGCACGACCTGGTTTCTAGGTGTGGAAAAACACAGTTTAGAAATTTATTTTCATTCTAACACATTATTTTCTAAATCCATTTCATTTCTATAACAATCTGATAAAAATACTAGCTCAAACATTTCTCATTAGAGGAAATTTCAACTCAAAATGGGCCTCCTAAAATGAACTTATAAAATAATAGTTAAAATAATAAAATAATATTTTTTAATTTTGGAGGAAGAAAAGAAAAAAACTACTTTTTTGTTTGTATTTTTGACATATCTCCCTGTGTTTTTACTCAAATTTCAATCGGGAGAGCTCGTTGGATGCAGAATTAAATTCCGCATCCAACTAGTACCCACTCAGCATACTTTTGACCGACCCCTCTACCCCAAAAACAAGAAATACCTGAAAAAATGAAATGATGACATCATCATTTCATTTTTTCAGGTATTTCTTGTTTTTGGGGTACCAGGGTCTGTCAAAAGTATGTCAAGTGGGTACTTGTTGGATGCGGAATTTAATTCTGCATCCAACGAGCTCTCCCGATCGAAATTTGAGTAAAAACACAGGGAGATATGTAAAAAATACAAACAAAAAAAGTAGTTTTTTTTTTTTATGGTACCTATCCCCAAATTTATATTAAAAAAGTGTTTAAGACCTATACGGTATTTCAAATTTAAAGCAATTTCATTGGCTAACACATGATGACATGGAATTTGAATAAAAGTTAAAAGGCCCATTTTGAGTTGAAATTTCCTCTAATGCAAACTGAACTGTTAACATTCACATAGCAGTTAACTAAGATTTATTTAACTAACACAGTAAAATAAAATAACTTAGAACTTGTTGAGGACAGACAACAACAGCTTTAGGAGGCCGCTCCTCCCTACCAATCTCCTGGTGAGCGCTCAAACAAGTCTTCCTCAGGACCCCCGAGCCTGTTCTTGGTATTCTTGGCTGAGAACTGGTGGAGAATGCAAACAATAGAACCCTCTGTCAACTGACTATTTCAATACCTCAGTAAATACTCTGCACTCAGCAATATGATCTTCAGCTTAAAAGCTACACTAGATCAATCATCATTTATCCCCTCAAACACTTTCCAAATTTCCCTCCCATTGAATTTATCTGAAGTACATTCATTCAATTTGAATGATCACCTCTCTAGAATGAGCAGCCTCAGCTCTCTTCAATGGGAATTTTTATAAATATTGCCTAGGTATTTTGGGTAAGTTTTCGTTAATTGAGCCACCTGCTCTGATTCCACTTTCTTGGGGAATCATGACCCCAAATGTAGGGAGGTTTCCACCTGCAACAGTTGGAAGTAGTTTGAGGATGCTGCCACATGTCAGTTTGCTATCCACCCAGTCTCCTCCACCAATTTGCACCAATTTGACCAGTAAACACTCTTTTAACAGCTCTCCTAAGCTGTTGTCTCCTCCTTTATTCATTTATAATTAAAATATTCAGAATTACATTAAATATCATTGACACTGCTGAGTCATCAATTACAACTTAGCATAAAATTTAACATATTGTCCTCAAATAATATCAAATAATATCAATTTTTTTTGCAAAATTGGGGTATGTGACAACTTTCTTCTTCAATGTTGTAGCAAAGGTTAATATCTTCATCACTCTAGGTGATATTCAAGATCCTCATGTATGTGTTATCCCATGGGTGTCTTCTGAGCTCATACAAGGCCTTCTTTAATTTGCACAGATGAGTTTGCCTGTCATGTGTCTTAACTTCTAGTGGCTGCAATTGTCTCTTCGTAGTCTATGCCTTCTTTCTGTGAGAAGCCTCGTGCTACGAATCTTGCCTTGTATCCCACGATGTTTCCATCTACTGGATGCTGGATCATGTAGATCCATATGGAAGACATTATAGACTTCCCTTCAAGTCTTGATACTGCATCTTAGACATCATTCTCCTTGAACTGGTATTCTCCTTCCCTTTCTTCTTGGCTCCTTCTTCATAGCTAGAAGGCTCTACATCAATGATGTCGCTCAACAGTGTCACATAACTGGAGTTTCTCTGAGGCCTCTTTCTTTCTTTGAAAGTATCGTCATATTATTCTTCATCTTGGATTCTTTCTTGAAATTTCGTCACTTGTTCTTCGGAACAAGTCTCATCCCTCTTTTCTTGTAGGTGATTGTACGTGATCTTTCCTACAAGTCAAATGCATTTGTATGGTTAGAAACATTTCATAAGGAATATTCACAATGTAAAATTATGATGCATAAAGATATAATCATGCAACTATTTTAGCCAATACAACATTCATCCATATCTCACAGAAACGTTTCTAGATGCCTTCCATCTCTACCAAGACATCATTGAGATTGTGCACTAATCCAATATGCCAGCAAAGAGGTTTCATTCTAGATAAGTAGCAATGGAGAGTTGTATAGCATCATGAGCTACTTACCCATCACATGCATATTAGTAGTATACTGTCATTAATGCAAACATTCTATCATGCATAATACATCAACTAAATATAAACAAACACATAACAAAACAATATCATGAAATGACAATTGAATACTTATCTTTATTTGTTTCATGGGTAGACTCCTTCTTTCAGCTTCATCATCTTCTTCATTCATAACAACTTCATTTATTATCCAAATGCTTAAGATAGATAAGAGGCTCTTTAAGAATTGAGTTCTTCATATTTATCATCGCTTGAGGGATATTATTTGAATCGTGAGCGCTTGATCTTTAGTTGCTCCCATCTTATTTTCTCTTATTATGAGTCGAGCTTCTTCTTGTGTGTGCTCTTCCCAGAGTCTGCTGAAAGTAATTACTTCCTTCTAGCACACATTCCTTGAATGAATGAATCCCATGATCCTGGGAGGCCATTCAAGGTGGTTATCACAACGCCTGCATTCTCTACTTACTCATCCACTACTTTAAGTTGTTCTTGATTTGGGAGACCCTTGTAAAGTATGCCTGTATGGTCTCTGCATTCTGGATCTTCACATTCTTCAACTGGTTTCTCGAAGTCATATTTCTATTTATGTTATTCCATTCAAATAGCTTGGTCAAGGAATCAAAACATCTCTTTAGGTGTCTTTTGTTGATGTAATTATAACTTCAGAATGTATTCACTTGTATTTCTTATGTATTATACCCCAATGTTTATTCCGGGAAGTGTTTGTAATGTAATTGAGTCATGTCATGCCTTGTGTTTTGATCGAGAGTTTCTATAATGTAAACAAGTCATGTCAAGTCATTGTGGGTAACCATCCTATGGATCAAGGGTTAAAGTCCCCACAGTTGCGGGGCCCTAGGGTTGTTAGACTCACCTAGTGAAGTCGGCCCTAGTGAGTTATTTTCAAGATGGGAATTAGTATAAATAGAGAGTGATCCTCTCTATTTACCACACACTCACTCACACTCAGTTGTAGTGCATAGTTGAGGGAGAAGAAGTTGCTGGGGCTAGAAAGAAAGAGGCTACTGCTGTTGGGAGATCATCTTACTGTTTTGGGGTTTTACTTTTGGTGCTGATTCTATCTCTGAAGAAGTTACGGGGTTTTCTCCATTTATGGCTTCCCCGAGGAAAAACACTGTGTTCATTGTCTCTTGTGTTTGATTGCTGTGCTTGTTATTATCTCAGTTAAAGATCCTAATATATTGCTATCTTAAATGTTAAAAATATAACATGGTATCAGAGCTAACCTGAGAAGAAGACACTGTGTAGCTGCGGGAACTAGGGATTCCTACTTTTTCGATCTCTCTCCACATATTCTCAACAAAATAAGGTTGGGATGACTTTCCTTCCTAGGGCGTATCTTTCTGTTGAAACATAATTTGATTCTGAGCTTTTTTAGTTTTGGACCCGACACTACTGCCGAAAATTAGGGCTTTCCACAGAAGTGGAATTTTTGAGTGATCCCAGGCCTGGATTGATCTCCTCCTCAAATCGAAGTTTAGAGATCAAGATCAAAGCATTTGGTTGGACAGAACTCCGAGAAAGTCAAACCCTAATCTTCTCCTGAACCAACATTGTAGAAATTTAGCTCCAAATCTAGATCCGACATCTTGACCTGGTAAGATCTAAATTGTTTGTGTTTCCATTTGAGGTTCTTAATTAATGTCTCATCATACCAAGCTTGATGAAAAGCTTGAGGGAGCTGATAACTTCCGAGCCTGGAAGTATAGGATCTCCCTGGTCCTGGAAGAAAATGAGTTGGACTCCTACATCAATGAGGAGGTTCCAGTTCCAGAGGAAGATGAGGCTAAGTCCTTACATAAGAAGAAGTTGGTTATGGCTAAGATGATTATTGCTGATTCAATCAAGGATCACCTCATACCACACGTGTCCTCCCTCAAGACACCTAAAGCTATGTTTGCTGCCCTAACCAAACTGTTTGAAGGGAAGAACATAAACTGGAAGATGACTTTGAGGAACCAGTTGAAGAATGTAAAGATCCAGAATGAGGAGACCATACAGTCATACTTTACAAGGGTCTCCCAGATCAAAGAACAACTTGAAGTAGTAGATGAATAAGTGGAGAATGCAAAAATTGTGATGACAACCTTGAATGGTCTCCCTAGGTCATGGGATTCTTTCATCCAAAAAATCTATGCTAGAAAGAAGCTAATCAAGTTCAACAGACCATGGGAAGAATGCTCACAAGAAGAAGCTCGAATAGTAGCTTGAGAAGAAAAGATGGGAAATGAAGATCAAGCTCTCATGGTACACTCCAAGAAAGGTAGAAGGGAAAATCATCATCACCAAGGTAAGCATTCTCATTAGAAAGATAATTTTGTGAAGAAATATCCATCCAAACTCAGATGTTATACATGTGATGAAAGAGTACACTTTGCTAGAAATTGTCCCATGAATAAAAGTGGATCTAAGAATAAGAAGAACTCCAAAAGAAGACATCATGCTCACACTGCTGAGAATGATGATCCTCCTAGAAAGAGAGTAAAACAAGAAAGTGAAGACTCTTCAAGTGATGAAGAATATGTTTTGATCTCCGCTCTCACGGGAACTGTCACACATGGAAGCAAAGATTGGCTTATTGATAGTGGGGCTTCCAAACACATGACAGGATTCAAGGAATCCTTTGAGAAACTATTCGAACATAATTCACCCCATAAGATGAAACTTGGGGATGACAACCAATATCCCATAAAAGGTAGTGGTGAATCCTCCTATAAGCTAGACTATGAAGAGTCTATGAAAATGAAGGATGTCTTGTTTGTACCGAGACTAAAGAAGAATATTCTCTCCATATTGGCACTAAATGCAAAAGGCATGAGGGTTGCATTTGTAGATGGTCAAGTCCTCATGTGGCCAAGAGCAAAGACTATTGACAATGCAATAGTAATTGGAGAACAAGAAGGAGGATTATACAAATTGAAGGGCCATCCAGAACAAGCTTTGGTCCATGACACAATAGAGCCAAATGAACTTTGGCATAGAAGGCTTGCACATGTGCACTGTATAACACTACCACTCTCAAACAAAGATGTTGAAGGACTTCCAAAAATATAGTCAAAACATGATGGAGTCTTCAAAGGATGTGTGAAAGGAAAGAATACAAAGAGGACATTTCCAAGTAGCGAAAGAAAAGCAAAAGGAATCTTGGAAATCATTCACTTTGATGTATGCGGTCCAATGTCATCTAGTTCTTTAAGTAGGTATGTATACTATGTTTCTTTTATTGATGATTTTTCTAGGAAGACATGGATATACTTTATGAAGAACAAAGATGAATTTTTCAGCAAGTTCAAGGAATTCAAAGCCTTGATCGAAAACCACACAAAAAAAAATATTAAGACCTTTCGATCAGATAATGGCGAAGAATTCACATCAAATGAATTCAAAGAGTTATGCAAAGATTTAGGGATTAAGAGGGATTTATCCAGTCCATATAATCCACAACAGAATGGGGTTGGAGAAAGGAAGAATAGAACGATCATGGAAGCTACAAGAGAAATGCTTCATGATCAAGATCCTCCCATGCATCTATGGGAAGAAGCTACCAGAACAACGGTGTATGTACAGAACCGTATTCCACACAGAGTACTCGAGAACACGACACCTGAAGAAGTATTTTTCGGTAAGAAACCAGAAGTCAGCCATCTCAGAATATTCGGCTTTCCAGTGTACATACACATTCCGAAAGAAAAGAGGACAAAGTTATATCCTTCAGGAAAGAAAGGTATATTTATGGGATACTCTGAAAGCTTGAAGGCTTATAGAATATAATTCCCAAGATTCAAGAAGATCGACATCAGCAGGGATGTAACATTTGACGAAGACTTAGCTTACAACAAATCTAGAAAGAGGCCTACTAAAGAACTTGAAGAAATAGAAGCACCTAGAATTCATGACACAACCATGAACGAAGAAACTCAAGAAGAAGATCAAGAATTTGAAGAACCTCAAGAGCTTGTAGATCCATCTTAGGAGAAAAATCCTCATAAGAGGAAACCTGCTTGGGTACAAGAAGCTATCCAAGGTGCAGAAAGATATGGGGCTCTAGAAGAAATCACAGAGAAAGAAAGAGGACCAGGTCCTGCTCCGGGTATGTAGCTTTATTATGTGAATTCATTGCTAAAGAACCTTCCAACTATGAAGAAGCGGGAGAAAGAAAAGAATGGAAGGATTCTATAATCAAAGAGTATCAATCGATAATGAAGAATGATGTTTGGGATGTTGTTCCAAGACCAGAAGGGAAGTCTGTTGTAACTTCCAAATGGATATACAAGATCAAGCATGCTATAGAGAGAAATATAAAGCAAGATTTGTGGCTCGTGGCTTGTCACAGAAAGAAGGAATAAATTTTGAAGAAACCTTTGCACCTGTAGCCAGATACACTTCCATAAGATCAGTACTTGCTCTGACTGCAGTGATGAAATGGAAGATACACTAAATGGATGTCAAGACTTCTTTCTTGAATGGTGTAGTGGAAGAGGAAGTGTATGTAGAGCAGCCACTCGGTTTTGAGACACATGACAGGGAGTCTCATGTGTGTAGATTGAAGAAATCCATGTACGGTTTGAAATAGGCACCTAGGACATGGTATGACAGAATTGATAGATTTCTATCTAGTTTGGGCTTTACCAAAAGTAAAGAAGATTCCAACCTTTACTACAAGGTTGAAGATGGAAACCCAGTGATACTCCTACTGTATGTAGATGATCTATTTGTAACAGGAATAGATGGGTTGATTGCTGATACGAAGAGGAAGTTTTCTACCGAGTTCAAAATCAAGGACTTGGGTATGATGCACTATTTTTTAGGCATGGAGGTGTGGCAGAATGCGAATGGAATCTCCATCGGACAAGGGAAGTATGCAGTATAAATCCTGAATAGGTTCAGGATGATGGAATGCAAGGCCATGACCACTCCTATGGCATCGAAATTGAAGCTATTGAGTGATGCTTCATCAGAAGTGGTTAATGCTATGATGTATCGCCAGATGATTGGGTCCTTGATGTACCCAACGAACAGGATACCAGATATTTGCTTTGCTGTGAACACCTTGAGCCAGTTCCTGAAAGATTCGAGACATGTTCACTTGATTGCTGCAAAGCATATTCTGAGATACCTAAAGGGTACAGTTGATTATGGGCTCACGTATGAGGTGAATCAGAAGATTAACCTGGAGGGTTATGTTGATTTATATTGGATAGGAAGTGCCATCGATAGGAAGAGCACTTCAGGGTGTTGCTTCATTATGGGATGAAGTGTGATCTCTTAGTTTAGGAGGAAGCAATCCTGTGTGGCATTGAGTATAGCTGAAGTAGAGTATGTCGCTGCTTGTTCAAATAGTTGTGAGGCAGTATGGCTAAGGAAGCTACTGTCTGATTTATTTGATCTCCAGTTGGATGCTACTTATATACATTGCGACAACCAGAGTTGTGTGAAGTTGTCAGAGAACCCGGTGTTCCATGACAAGTCAAAGCATATCGAGATCAAGTATCACTATATCAGGGATATGGTGTAGAGCAGTGAAGCTTTAGTATGTTGCGATAGATGAACACATAGCTGATGTGTTGACAAAGCCATTGGCTAGAGTGAATTTTGAGTACTTCAGGGAGAAGCTTGGTGTTCTCCAAATCGAGGTTCCCTCCAAAGGGAAGTGATGAGTCCATGAGCCATTCTGACATGGTGAGAGGATTGGTTCCTTCCATGGTCAGATGTAAGGGATGAGCCATTGTGTCATGATGAGAGGATTGGTTCCTTGCATGTCAAATATGAGTGCTAATCCATTCTAATGTGACTGTAGGATTGGTTTCTACATGATCAGATATAAGTGCTGAATGCCATTCTTGGAATGGAGGCACCTGGTCAGTTACCAGGAATACTCAGTTTGGGACTGAGGGCCATTATGATGTGATTGTAGGATTGGTTCCTACATGATCAGATGTAAGTGTAGAGCCATTCTTATGTGACTATAGGATTGGTTCCTACATGATCAGATGTAAGTGCAGAGCCATTCTGAGGCAATTGTCGGATTGGTTCCTACATGATCAGATGTAAGTGCATATCCATTCTAAGGTGATTGTAGGATTGGTTCCTACATGATCATATGTAAGTGCAGAGGCCTTTCGACATGTAGCTAGGATTGGTTCCTTGCATGGTTGAATGTCAGTGCTGGGCCTTTCTGACATTGGTTGTCAGATGTGAGTGCTGGGCCTTTCTGACAAGGTTATGGGATGTGTTCCCACATGGTCAGATGTGAGTGCTAGGCATGCCTTTCTGATGTGATTATAGGATTGGTTCCTACATGATCATATATAAGTGCCAGGTGAGCCATTCTGACTTAGGGTCAGATATAAGTGCTGGAAAAGACCTACATGGAGGCTAGGCTTGCAACCGACATGAAAAAGGGTTGGCTCTGTAGAACTTCCTATGACGAGAAGAATCAAGAGATAGCACCCGTGATGATGATCCAACAGAGATGATCTAGATCGAGTGATGATCCAAATCCAGATGAAGATGACTTGAAGATGAAGATGAATTGAAGATGACAAGGACTCGATGATGATCTAGAGAAGAAGACTTGTGCTGATAAATTGTGTCAAGAGAATACCTTCCTAGTTAAGAGGGAGTGTTGATGTAATTGTAACTTCGTAATGTATTCAGTTGTATTTCATATGTATTGTATCCCGATGTTTATTTCGGGAAGCATTTGTAATGTAATATTCATGTCATGCCCTAATGTTCCAATTGGGAGTTTCTATAATGTAAACAAGTCATGTCAAGTCATTATGGATAACCCTCCTTATGATCAAGGGTTAAAGTCCCTGAAGTTGCGGGGCCATAGGGTTGTTAGAATCACCTAGTGAAGTTGGCCCTAGTGAGTTATTGTAAAGTACAAAATTAGTATAAATAGAGAGTGAGCCTCTCTATTTATCACACACTCACTCACACTCAGTTGTAGCACATAGCTAAGGGAGAAGAATTTGATGGGGCTAGAAAGAAAGAGGCTACTGTTGTCGAGAGATTATCTTACTATTTTGGGGTTTTACTTTTGGTGCTGATTCTATCTCTGAAGAAGTTGCGAGGTTTTCTCCATTTATGGTTTCCCCGAGGAAAAACACTATGTTCATTGTCTCTTGTGTTTGATTGTGGTGCTTGTTATTCTCTCAATTAAAGATCCTAATATAATGCTAGCTTAAATGTTAAAAATCTAACATATTTAGGGAAGACACTTGTGGTATAAGGTGATCCTTGATTGAGTCAGCAATGATATTCTTGGCCTTGACCAATTTCTTCTTGTGTAAGGCTTTAGCCTCATCTCCCTCTGGAAATGGAAATTCTGTACTTATGTAGGTGTCCAATTCAATTCCTTCAAGAACTGGTGAGATCCTATACTTCCATGCTCGAAAGTTGTCAGCCTCACCAAGATTGTCATCAAGCTGGTGTGATTATTCATTTTGAAATGAGAACCTCAGCTGTAAATAGAAAAAGATTAGATCTTACCGATTTGAGGTGTCCATCCTGGTTCCAGAGCTGGCTGATCTAGGGTTTTTCAGAGAAACCCTAATTTTAAAAACTTGGAATTTCAAAATTCTGATTGGATAAAAAGATAGGCCTCTTTAAGGTGAGCTTTCCAATGTACTCCTTTTCTAAAAATAGTGGAGGGAAGCCCTAGTTTACCGATTTCTTCTACAGAAATGCCTGATACTGTTTCTGCGGTATCTCCGAAATTAAGGCTCCTCTATGTCTGAAATTTTGTACTGAGGTAACCCCGTCTATCCTATTTCCAACACCATAGGTTTTACCAGAATTGGTTTCACCAATTGGGACTTATGATAGTTTTCCCATGGTGACATATTTCAAGACTGTTCAGCATATCGAACTTGTACGGACTTCCATGTGTCCATGTTTCATCATCAGGGTCTGAAACCTTTACCACTGAAATTATAGTCCATTACCTATATAGAACATCTTAAGATATTTCATTTGGACCTTTGTAGCCTGAGATATAACAATTATCCCTAGGTGTCCTGTTTAGAGATGAATCCTGGAAGAGGCTGGAACCTTGATTTGGAGGAAACATATCTCCCAGAATATAGAAAATGTGAGGTTGAATTTTTACACAAGGTACATTAGAATTGTATATTCTTCCTATGAAAATTTTGGTCCCTGAGACATCTCCAATCCTGAGATATAGCGAATGTACCAAAACTACCTGTTTTAGTATTTTCGAATTTTTCAGGCCCAGGGTCAAACTAGGGTTTGAATTTCCCCAATTTTTACCCAACCAAAAATATCGAACTTGGTCTCTAAACTTGAATTTTGATGTGGAGATAAATCCTATGCTGGGCTCACTAAACAATTCCACTTCTGTGAAAATCCCTAATTTCCCGCAGTAAAAACTGAAAATGCCCGAAATCAAATTCTGCTTCGACAGAAAGATGCGCCCTTTAATGGAGAGTTAGCCTAGCCTCCTTTTGCTGGTGGATTATGGAGAGAGACCCAAAAATTAAGAAACCCTAGCTTCTGCAACTGCACACTGTCTTCTTCTCAGGTTAGCTCTGATACCATGTTAGACTTTTATCATTTAAGCAATATGATCTTAGGATCTTATCTGAGAGATAATTAACATGCACAACAATAATCACAAGAGACAAGAGACACAAAGAATTTTCCTCAGGGAAACCATAAAGGAGAAAACCCCGCAACTTCCTCAGAGATAGAATGAACACCAATGGAAGTATTAAAACCCAAAGACAGAAAAGATGATCTCCAACAGTTGTTCTGTCTCTCACTTGTGTGAGTATTTCCTCTCTCACTCATGCACCCCAGTTGAGTGAGTGTATGTAATAACTAGAGAGGATCACTCTCTATTTATATTCTTTCGTTCACTTAATATTTGACTATGTTATGTAGGCTCAAGTAGTCCTAACTCAGTTGTGTAGGCTCGAGTAACCACAACTAGGGTACTGATGACCTGACTTACATTAACTCACCAGGGTCAACTTACATTAACTCACCAGGGTCGAATTCTCTAGGAGATTCTAAAATCCCTAGTGCCCCACAACTGTGGGGAATTTAAACCTTGATCAATAAGGAGGGTTACCCTCTATGACTTTACGTGACTTTTTACATTACTGATTCTCCTGATAGGAACATCGAGGTATGACATGACTCAATTACATTACTGATACTTCCCTATAGGAACATCGGGGTACAATACATAAGATATACAAGTGAATACATTCTGAAGTTACAAATACATCAACAGACTGGGTCCTCCATTCTCTCATAGAATGGTTCTCAGTACTAAGCTGATTTTAAAAGAGAAGTTATGGGGACCAAAGATAATGAAGGAACACCAACAACATAATGTGCTAGTGTTTGGGATGAAGAACAACTATCATGAAAGAGGGATGACCTAGGCATAGAAGGATATTTGTATCAGCAACATCCTACTAGAAAGTAAGAACCCTAAAATCATCACCGGGCATAAATAACCCTCAAACAGCCTGAAAACCACAATAAAATCATATTATTCGGCAATTGGTTGCCTGGGAACTTCTTAGATGAATTTTGGTTTTATTTTCAAGTGAGCAGCAGTTCTTTTCGAATTTTACAGGTTAGATGAGTTTTAATACCAGTAATAAACTTCAATACATGAACATATAAAAACTTAGGTAAAATTTAAATTGTAATAAAATTTAACAACATAACTTTCGTCTCTTTCAACTTAACGCTTTATTGGTCACTGCGTTAACTTCAACGCTATGCTGGTCACTGCATTAAAGTTGATCATTGAGATGTTTCATCAAATGTCATGTACAGAAAAATAATAAATAATATGTGCAGTAAATTAAATCTCAAATAAACTATCATGAAAGAGGGATGACCTAGGCATAGAAGGAGATTTGTATCAGCAACGTCCTTCTAGAAAGTAAGAACCCTAAAATCAGCTCCAGGCATAAATAACCCTCAAACAACCTAAAAACCACAATAAACTCATATTATTCAACAATTGGTTTCCTGGGCACTTCTTACATGAATTTATGTTTTATTTTCAAGTGAGTAGCAGTTCTTGTTGAATTTTACAGGTTAGATGAGTTTTAATACCAGTAATAAACTTCAATACATGAACATATAAAAACTTAGGTAAAATTTAAACTGTAATAAAATTTAACAACGTAACTTTCGTCTCTTTCAACTTAACGTTCTGCTGGTCACTGCATTAACTTTAATGCTCTGCTGGTCACTGCGTTAAAGTTGATCATTGAGATGTTTCATCAAATGTAACGTACAAAAAAATAATAAATAACATGTGCAGTAAATTAAATCTCAAATAAACTATAGATGACTAAGTTAAAGAATCATAACCATTAGTTGAATCTGCCTTGTACTCAGATAGTTATGAGTTTGATCTTGTCACTGAAAGGACAAGTCAAACTAGTTAAACCATATACGCACCTTGAGAGAGATAGGTAGAAGCAAACATACCTTAGTTTATTCAATCAAAGTAGCAGCATAATCATAACAATCCATATGGGAAAGAGATCACGAGAAATTGCACTAGTGTAGATACACTGGTGTGTTCAGAATGCTAAAGTATAAATTCAGACTCACAAACTCAGCACATGAAGCAGCAAGGAACACAGGGATAGACTCAGTATAATCCCACAAATGAAGATACTAGTCTAACAGAGCAGCAGGGTTAGCAGCAGATAATTGGAAGATAGGAAGAGACTGGATCCGACATAATGTGATGTGGATCCAATAGACAAGCAGCAGGAAGAACAAATAGTATAAGAAAAATGTAGGCATCTAGTGGTACAGGTGTGAATCCGACAGACAAGTACATGAGGAAAATGATGCAGACAGCCGGCAGAGAGAATCCTTTAAATAAAAAACACAGACAGCCACTGGAAAAAATAATAACACGTGAATGTAGATCCGTGAAGATCAGGCTGTGAAGGTAAACTCTCAAAGACAACCCATGAAAGCAATCCCGTGAAGATAACGACATACAACTTGTAGACAAATCACAAATCGTAAATCACAGAGAAAAAATACAGACAACCTGTAGACAAATCACAAATCACAAATCGCGGATCGTGGAGGAAAAACAAAAACAACCCGTGAAAATAAACACGTGAAGTGCAGTAAAGTAACAACATAATTATTTTGTTTATATAGGTGATTCAAACACTTAGTTTAACTTAGGATAAAATAAAATTAACGTGGTCCACAAAATAAAAATAAAAACTCATAAAAAACAAATAAAAATTTAGGTGGTCCAAAAGTAAATGGTCATGAAAGTCTAGTGGTCCATCATAACGGTAAATAGTTCAATACTAACATAAGGTAACCATAACAATACATGGTCCAATGGTATTTAATAAACCATTAAGTAAATACACTCCATAAAGTAGGAGTCATCATAGTCAAAGGTGCACACAAGTGAGAGTGCTAGGACCAGTAAGAATAGGACCAAAAATCAACAACCACAAGATTAAGGTGAACCGTAAAGGTGGACAATCATTCAATTAATACCAAAGACATTTCTCTCTCTCAAGGTACATAGTTTTATATATATTTTTGTCATCAATGTATAAGGAGGAAGATCCAAACAGATGGTACAATCCTTTTTTCCTTAACACTGCTCCTAAGGGTTAGGTACTAGGGACATCGTCAAGGGGTGGAAAATCCCTTGAGAAGCAACCTATCAATAACCGATTAGGAGAGGGGGCATCATTATCTTCCATTATTAATGAATGGCTTTCCTTTAGAACATATTAAAAATTTTCATTCTGAGAAAGATACATAGAACCCCTTGTCATCTAAAACTATCACTGAAATAACATTCTTCTTTAGACGAGGAACATATAAAATTTCCTCAACAGATATTGAGACATATTGAGACATATATTTAGACATATTCACACATATTTAGACATATGATCTGTGCAATAACATATATATGTGAAACCTCAATTCTAAAATATCACCATGCAACGACTAGTTCAATAAATTTGTTACAAAGCTTCATTTAGTTCATGAGTTCACTCAGTCAAATACAAGTTTTAAATGCTTACAACTACATTTTTCTATGTTTTTGTTTTTTTCTCATAAATTCTAAGAGGGGGACTTCATCTTTAGTGTCTTGCCCTGTTGTAGTTTGTGTGTCCTCCTTTTCCATTGATTTTGTGGATATGCAGCCCTGCACCATACTTCTGGTACGTCGATTAGGAGGGGGTGGAGGTGGATGGATTGGGGCATCATCTGCAAAAACCAAGACAATTATATAGATATATGTGAAAATTTATTATTGATATATGTTTTTCATTATTTTCAATTTCATTACAATGATCTTTACCTTCTGGTTGAGTAGCCGAGTCAACTGGAGTGGTCATTGGCTCTGCCATTTGTTCCTCATCTGGTTGAGTAGCCAAGTCAACTGGAGTGTTTATTGGCTCTGACATTCACAGAAAAATATTAATTAGTAAGCGTAATCAATTATGTATTTAAAATCATATTGAATACATCTATTTTATAGAATACATACCTAAATGGATAGGCAGCTCACCACCATCGCGTGGTACCGGTTTAGTACCGCTACCCTCGCTACTTTTGTATGTGTCACCCTGAAAAGAAAAAAAGACATTCAATTTTTGATGTAATCATTCATGGATAGATTACGCAAGTTCATTATAATGATGTCCTTATTGATTTTATTTACCTCTGAGTGAATAAATGGGGAAGCTGGGGTTTTCCCCAAGCTTTTTCGATGTTCCAGCACTTGCTGAAAACTGAACTTAAAGCCAAGCTTTAGGTCTTTATAAGTGGATTCCTCTTGAAAAGAACTTCCCTGCAATGCATAACCCCATGTAAAGTGCTTGTCATAAATCAATTAATTGTTAGATATAGTTAGAAAAAACAATTAATTGTTGACTACAAATAATGATCAAATGATTCTTACAATTCGTCCCCTTATATTATGATATCCACCCTGGCCTAGTCTGTGCTGCCCATGTTTTTCCAATCGTGTCTTTGTTTCTTTAGATGTATCAGAGTGCCTATGAAAGGCTGCAATTACATTAGATATTGCAACTTGAATATATTTAAAAGTTTTAAACAAAATATGATACGTGCCATACCTTCTTGAACCAATTGGCTTAGTCTTTCCTTGTTTTCTCAAGGCCTTCTCCTTTGCATCCTTGATGAGTTCCTTACACTCCTTCTCTATAACCATTAGAGGTCACTCATACTTGTGGTTATTTTGCATATTGCCCCTATAATCGGCCCTGACATATTTCAAATTTAACCCAACTGCTGCAGTGACACCTTTTTTGTTGAAGGTTTCACCAAACAAGTTGACCATGTGGTTCATCAAATCATATTTCAATTTTTCATTTTGGGAATTCCACCTTGTACGAATGGTGGGCCCAAAAATCACCAACGCCTTTTCATGCAGGTTCTTATAAAAGACATTATTTCTTGCAAAAAACATATGATCATTAATTAAAACTAGTTTGATTTATGGTGGATTTGAATTACATGAATAAAAGCACATAATACATTAAATAATACCTGCAATCTTTGGTATATTGATTGGAATACAATCAACGTCCACCAATAAGCTAACCAACAATGATCCCTTGCTAACCACCCGCATGGAGCCCGTATAGCAACTACCACAATCGATTCCATCGTCCTCTCTATCATCATGTGGAGTAGTGGTGTTTGAAGGGCCATCTTCACCTCCAACATTCGTTGAGGGCATGGCATCTAAAGTGAATTCTTGTGCAGGAGAGGAAAATAGCACCGTTGGTATGTTAGATTTAGGAAGTGTTGAAGCATCGATACTAACTATATCGTCCTGTTCAGCCTGTAGTTGTTCCCTTGTTTTTGGATCCAAAAAACTCTATAGAATAAAACTTCAATTGATTCGAACATATAAAAAAAATAACTAAAATAACTAAAATAAATATATGTACTTCATAAAAACTTGATTAAAATCCCCTTGCCCATATCTTATTATCTTTTCATTCAATTCTTCAGTTTGTGCTTTTATTTCTTCAGTCACTGGATAGATTAAAATCAAATCAAGAAAGTATTTATTGCACTTTGTCAAATCCCGTTTCACAGTATCCATTATCTTGGTTGAATAATATATGTCTTCCTCATTGACCACATCATCACCTTGATGTGGTGTGCTCTACGAACGTCAATAAAAAATGAGCATAAAAAATATATAACGCATATAATAACAAAAAAAGTACTTTAATCATGTTTAGGTACTGTTACTCTATCATTTAACTGATGGGACGACATTGCTGTCTTCCCACGGTCACCCTGCCACAATACAATAAGAAAGACATATTCATATCGATAACTAAAAAATGAACCATGTATAATAAACTTGATTGATATAAAAAAACTTTAATGCTACTATGAGAGTCAACTTTACATGTCCAGAAGATTTAGGTGAGCTCATAGTACCAACCCCATGGAACAATACAATTAGAATGATATCATATTGAAATATCGAGCTCAATAGCAAAAAAAAAGTCAAATGTTAACAAATGTAATATAATCATGAATTGTGGTTACTATTACATTGATGCTATTAGGTACTATTAAACTAACATTTACCTCGTCCATCACCATTGGTGGCTTTCCACGACCATCTTGTGGCACATGGCCATGATCACCCTGCTACAATATAAGAATTAAGACATATTAAAAATGAAAATTACATATATAACAATGTCTCTTAAACATGATTAATGAAAAGCATGACATAATTAACCATGTGTATAATATAAAAAGCATGACATAAATAAACTTGATGCAAGAGAAAAATAATAAGTCATCGATCAAAGGTTGAGTTAAAAGTTATATAAGAAACTTACCCCCATAATAGCAACCCCCACATTTGTTCGATTCAAACCGTAATCGATCAACAACTCTTCACCTGCAGCTATTGTTTTTGTTGCACATATGAACACATGATTTCCTTCATGCCCCTCAAATAGGAAATTGGGTAGCTTATGTGTTGACCCTAGTCGTGTGCTATTTATAAACCCTGCGATATTTCCTAAATATTTTGGCCTTCCATCAATAAACACTGTTGCTCCTTTGTTCAGATTGTTGTCCGGTAGTTGAAAATAATTTGTTGCCAGTCCATATGTCTGCATACTTCACGTATATCATACCAACAACAACGATTCATTGTATTTGTAGCATGGATCGACATACTCCATCAATTCAGTTTCAGTGCCATATGACACCTTTATGCCATCCATGGAAAATAGCCCCAGTCCATGTAAAGAGGATGGAGCAATGCGATAAGTCCTCCCATTGAGGAATAAATCCGTGTCAACTTGGGGTAGCTCCTTGGGTAGCCATCATTTAACAATATTTTTATACCTCAGGGGAAACTCAATGTCATCTATGCACTCGTTATCATAACCACACGATCCTCCTTCAGAAACAAAAAGTTCCATGCGTCTACAAAATTTTCTCCTTACCTTTTCACCTCTAGTTGATCTTGACCTATTAGATCTTGTATTAGAGGACTCACTTTCAACCTCTTCTAGTCTATCTTCCTCACTTGAGAATAATATATCTGACAAGTACCTATTTGGTGGTACCTACAATCATTAAAATTGGGTATTATTTATTGCATACAAACATTATTAAGGTGGTACTAATACATATAAATTCTCATGTTGGTGTTGGAAAGGTGGAATTTCCATGTGCAAACAATAGGGGTTATCCCTGGTGAAAAGTATTAATTAGACATGACATGGTTTGGAATAGGGAACCCATCTGAATCTTGTCCCGATAGCCATTATGGTTTTGAGGTTTTATCAGTTGCATCCAAATCCATCGTATAGGGTTTAATTGAATGGAATTCTTCATGTTTAGGGTTCAATTGAATGGATCCATCATTTAGGGTTACAACCAAACATTGAGAGGTATATGAGAGATAACAATAGACAAACAATAGGGAAATTAGGGTTTGCAGGTTTTGGAAAAAATGAATAATGCAGTCCTGAGTTTGCAGATCTAAGGTGCAAAATTATGCCAAAAATGAGGAAACATAGAGGATAGAAAAAGGAAACATAGACCTAAAAATGTCATGGAATCATTGTTTCGTTCATACTACAATCTCCATTCCCTAGCTAGCCTATGGCACCACTAATGGAAAGGGTAGGATTTACTAAGTATACCACAATTGAAATTTTATGTTGGATCAATTGTTTGAAAACCACAATACTTACTTATGCAACACAAGGAGAAAACATTCCTTCTCTGGCCACCAATCCCTCATAATTCCACCCCTCCAGTGCTATTCATTTTGGCACATATATGTCTATACTACTATCCATTAATTTCCAACAAATTTTATGTGAATCCATCTTTTAAGTCCATGTTTTAATTTCCAACCCTATACAACCTAATTCATTCTTGCACTTTCTTCCTTCGTTCCACTTGTGGAGATTTTCCTTTTTCTATTAGAGGGTTAGCAGCCACCTTTGGTCTTAATTTGGAGGTATTTGGTAGTGGGGAAGTATGTACAACAAAATATAAAAGGCAAAAATGAATCTTCTCTACTTTTGGCAGAGAATCTAGTTCATGTTTATAAGATAAGATGTTTTTATTAATGTCCAAAAAATGGCCAAAAAGATAGGTTAATGGGCCAGCATAATCAAAATAAATCAGATGTTGTTCTATATGAGTTCCCTAGGCTATTTCGAAAGCATAATCCTAGAATAATTTAGAAGTACAAACAAGTGGACACAAATCTTCTCATGGACATAATTCTGAAAAGAATCCCATGGCCAGGAAAGATATTCTAGGCATATAATCAGCAACGAGAGGATTAAATCCATCATTTCAGACAACATTCAAATATTCAATGGATAGGTAAAAAAGCACATCCGGCAGCAAGGGATCAAGAATCAAACCAACTCTAGATTCAAAGACCATTATTCGAGTATTCCAACAATTCCTAGTTTTCTACAACAAATCAGTGTACCCATATTTCTTACAAATGTGTCAAGACCTCGTTTATGTTGATTTCATTATTAGATATTTGTTCCATAATATTTTTAGTATTTTGTTAAGGTAGTTTCACATATAAATTATATTTTGTAAGGAAGAGAGAGGGGGGGTATTCATTTGGGAAGCAGAGACGAGGGAAGTAGAGAGGAGGTCAATTTTCTGTTTTTAACAGTAATTAAAACAACATCGAAAAGCTTGTTGTAACAACATCAAACTGAGTTGGAATCCATGCAGAAGATGACAAAATTTGGCATGTTTTCCTTGCTTCCATTCACTAGTAGTAAAGGTGAAATGATTCCTTTAGATTTCAGTTCTACAAATTCAGATTTTGAAGAACAATATTGTAAATCAAACTTGAAACTTCCAGTTTGAAGTGTTTGATCAGAAAAAGAATTTGACAATATGAGTGGACTTAATTTGGAGGTATTTGGTAGTGGGGAAGTATGTACAACAAAATATAAAATGTCAAAATTAATCTTCTCTACTTTTGGCAGATAATCTAGTTCATGTTTAAAAGATAAGATGTTTTTATTAATGTGCAAAAATTGGCCAAAAACATAGGTTAATGGGACAGGAAAATCCTTATTTGACCAAAAAGATGTTTTTATTTGGGATTTTAGGTTAAATTAAAAAACCTGTCAATGCCTGAAGAAAGAAATTTGTTTCTTTTGGATTTTCAGAATAAATAAAATTAACATTCAAATGTGAGGTTAATAGAATTGAAATGTTTCACACTCATGTTTTTTAATCAAAAGAATCAGTGATCATGTGGAAGAATCATCACTGCATCAACAACAAACACTTTGTTTTTATCTCTGCCATGGCTATTCTTAGACTCTTTGAGCCTTTATTTTTCTGAGATCATACCCATAATATTGTTGTTTATAACCTGAGTATAGGTGTCCATCTTGTAACATCTATGGGTTTTGTGATGTTGAGTTTGACTTCATGTCAGCATATGTTTCTTTTCCTTGCCCAGATTTGGCCTATTGCAAAAAATAGCTAGGAAAACCATAGAAATAAAGCCAACTAGAAACCAAAGATTGTATCCTCCACACTTATGGGATTTATTTAGACCATTTTCATTCTTGACAGTGTGGGCTCATTCGCTAGTAATTATAATGACAAAGTAGTTGTTTCACTCCCACAAATTGTTGCAAGAAGACATAGACTTCATACAAACAACAAAAACTGTGCAATTCCAATGCATACCCATATCTTCATATATTCCTAATACACATGATATCACATTCATGGTACAATTTTTTATGCCATCTCCACAATAAAAGGAAAGAATATCACAACACTGAAGGGAGGTTGAAGAATGGTGTGAAAATCACACTAAATGTGTGAGGATAAATATGATTTGGACCCTTTCTTATACTCAAAAAACTTTCAGATCAGACTTTGTCTTCTTAGAGACAAGTCACTGAAATAGAACAGGTCTTGGTCCTTACCTGAGGGCATGGACATAGCTGAGAGAGAGAGAGAGAGCTAGGTGTTATAGAATAGGTTATATAAGAAGGTATAGTAGTCAAGACAACCAAAAAAAAAATTTAAGATATCAACCAGGACAACCAACAAGTGTATAACCCAGAAGAACAATCTAGGGAAGTGATACAACATTCTATACAAACAATGGTCCAATCAAACCGTCTAAGCACAATTAGAGACCATATCCAACAACTAGGCACCACTTTAAACATCCCAACAAGCTAGCAATGTTCTCAAAAAATGTTTTACATGTTGATAATTGCTTGATATTGATGGATGTTTAAGATTAATAATGTCATTTGTTTAATAAAGAGAAAAACGTTGAAATTGTGATATATTGATTAACCCCCCCCCCTCTCAGTATCTCGTGGGGTTCAACACATCTATCCTTTTAAATACATCTGCATGTATCTTCATCTTAGTATAACATCACAAGTAGTAAGTATAATAAGGACAAGTGTTTAGGTTTAATCACTCTATAGTATCACAGGTCAGAACTTGCTTCCCGTGAGCATTCCTATAGCCCCGACGAGGTAACCTCTTGTACCTTTAACTTCCTTTAAAGACTTCAACCCACAACCTTACTAATTTCAAATTTGTAATAAAGGTATAGTCTAGAAGTGGGAGTGAAATCTCATGAAGTATGGAATGACACATACAAAATGATTTCAAATTTCCTTCTCTAGGTAGTATATTCCATTTTTACATTAGAGGCTCTCGTCCCAATTACCCCAACCTTCTAGATTTGTAATAAGGATAAATTATGGGTTGGGGAGAAGCTTTGTAAGGATGGTACCTAGTTTATGGTCGTAAGTCTAAAGAACCCACATAAATTCCTTATGTAGAGATGCTCATGGGTTGTCCAATTGGATTTTATACATTTGAATAAATGGAAGTATGTGAAGTGAGTGAGACAACCAAAGAATGACTGAAAAAGAATATAAAGCCTTACATCATAACTTCATTTAAAATAATAATAATGTTCCACCATGCACATAAATTCATTGACCTATAGTTAGCCTTAATAAAGATGCTTAGAAGACAATGTTAGGGTTTTAGAGTAGAATGTACAAGTCGGCAATAAGTTCCATTACATTAAATTTTAAATTTTGGTAAATCCCTCTGATGAGTTTAAAAGATAAAGATGTAAACTACTATTAGGATAAATGATAAAAAATATTGTATAAATAAGGAAAAGGGAAAAGTGAAAAATGA
Source organism: Pseudotsuga menziesii (assembly GCA_001517045.1). Lineage (NCBI taxonomy): Eukaryota > Viridiplantae > Streptophyta > Pinopsida > Pinales > Pinaceae > Pseudotsuga > Pseudotsuga menziesii. The sequence goes on along the minus strand of LPNX010929834.1, from coordinate 757,678 downwards.
TTAGCTATAACAAAATAATTTGGAATTAATAATACTTAATCTCTACTCTTTTTAAATTTTACTTGTATTAATTGTTGCACAAAATGTTATTTCAGAGATGAAAAACAACCTTGAAAAACAATAAAGCAAACTTAATGGAAAACAAAAAACAAATTTCAAAAATAGTTTCAAGGAAGCAATAGAACCAAAAGAAATTTCAATTGCTTCTGTATCATAAATGAAGATGCCTTCCTATTCCCACTAAAAGGCGTACCTACGTGATTCCAAACAAATCATCATATCTTAAATTATTTAAAAACTTGGAAGGATATCTAACTATCAGCTAGAAACATGTTAAAATTAGGGACAATAGACTTCATTATTTGACAGTTTTTGCTTATTCCAAAAAAAACAAAAAAAAAGTTACATTTAAGCTAAACTAACAACTATATGTAGCATTATTTATTTATTTATGACCCTACCCTACCTAAAAAGGAGACCCATTTCTTTAAGTATAGAAGTATATTCAGTGTAGCCATGTGTGTAATAGGGTTAAAAATATACTCACATTCAAGATCAAACAATATACTTTATTAAGTACCAGGACATGAGGAACCAGTTGCTTCGATGCATATGGTTCCAATAATTTCTGAAAGAAAGAGAGGGTTGTGGTCCAATAGTTTGTTGTAACCATACTTCAATGTAGTAACGGTATTCTTGGTTCAATTCCTCAATTGGACCACTCTGAATATCTTCTTGTGCCATGCCATGCAAATCATCTTCTTTCAGATGATTGATGTCTTGAGTAGTCAAAGGATCTTCAGAGAGGCATATTAGGAACTCCTCAATATTAGGTTTTAAGGGTTTATCTCCATCGGATGCGGTACATGGTTCTTCAGTCTCCTCTAGAGGTTGGAAAAGTTGGTCAGAGGAGGATTTTAGATATTTTTGTGAATATGGATCATGGAACCTTTGGATTTCTAGTGCTTCTTGGAGTATATGTATGTTCTTGGTCGTGATCAATATTTGTTCTTCCTGAGATGCAGAGAGTTTACCGACTATTTCTAGGATTTGAGAGAGTTCTTCCAAACTCTTGACATCCTTGAATTGCTCTTGTTGGTTCATTAAAACAACATTGAAAAGTCTGCTGTAACAACATCAAATTGAGTTGGAATCCATGCAGAAGATGACAGAATTTGGCATGTTTTCCTTGCTTCCATTCACTAGTAGTAAAGGTGAAATGATTCCTTTAGATTTCAGTTCTACAAATTTAGATTTTGAAGAACAATATTGTAAATCAAACTTGAAACTTCCAGTTTGAAGTGTTTGATCAGAAAAAGAAGTTGACAATATGAGTGGACTTAATTTGGAGGTATTTGGTAGTGGGGAAGTATGTACAAAAAAATATAAAATGTCAAAATTAATCTTCTCTACTTTTGGCAGAGAATCTAGTTCATGTTTATAAGGTAAGATGTTTTTATTAATGTCCAAAAATTGGCCAAAAAGATAGGTTAATGGGACAGGAAAATCCTTATTTGGCCAAAAAGATGTTTTTATTTGGGATTTTAGGTTAAATTAAAAAACATGTCAATGCCTAAAGAAAGAAATTTGTTTCTTTTGGGTTTTCAGAATAAATAAAATTAACATTCCAATGTGAGGTTAATAGAATTGGAATGTTTCACACTCAGGTTTTTTAATCAAAAGAATCAGTGATTGTGTGGAAGAATCATCACTGCATCAACAACAAACGCTTTGATTTTATCTCTACCATGGCTATTCTTAGACATCTCTCAGCCTTTATTTTGCTGAGATCATACCCAGAATGTTGTTTTTTATAACCTGAGTATAGGAATCCATCTTGTAACATCTATGGGTTTTGTGATGTTGATTTTGACTTACGGTCTGCCTTATTAAGTGTGCAAATGTTTTTTTTCCTTTCCCAGAATTGGCCTATTGCAAAAAATAGATAGGAAAACCACAGAAATAAAGCCAGCTAGAAACCAAATATTGTATCCTCCACACTTATGGGATTTATTTAGACCATTTTCATTCTTGATAGTGTGGGATCATTCACTAGTAATTATAATGACAAAGTAGTTGTTTCATTCCCACAAATTGTTGCAAGAAGACATATACTTCATACAAACAACAAAAACTGTGCAATTCCAATGCATACCCATATCTTCATATATTCTTAATACACATGATATCACATTCATGGTAAAAATTTTTAGGCCATAGTCACAATAAAATGAAATAATATCACAGCACTGAAGGGAGGTTGAAGAATGGTGTGAAAATCACACTCAATGTGTGAGGAGAAGTCTGATTTGGATCCTTTCTTATACTCAAAAAAATTTCAGATCCCACCTTGTCTTCTTAGAGACAAGTCACTAAAATAGAACGGGTCTTGGCCCTTACCTGAGGGAATGGACATACCTGTGAGAGAGAGAGAGAGAGCTAGGTGTTGTAGAATAGGTTAGATAATAAGGTATAGTAGTCAAGACAACTAAAAAGAAATTCAAGATATCAACTAGGACAATCAACAAGTGTATAACCCAGAAGAACATTCTAGGGAAGTGATACAACATTCTATACAAATAATGGTCCAATCAAACTGTCCAAGCACAATTAGAGACCATATCCAACAACTAGGCACCACTTTAAACATCCAAACAAGCTAACAATGTTCTCAAACATACCAACATGTTGACAGAGGTATTGAACAAGTAGTCCAATATGTTGATAGTGGTCTCAAGAATCCTAACATGCTGACAACGGTCTTCAAAAAACAATCCAAGAAGATGATAGTGGTCTCAAGCATCCCAGCATTCCAACAATGGGTTGGTTACACCACAAAATAGTCCAAGGCATCCCCTAGCACCCTCGGCAAAAATAACATCCCAACACTAGTAGGATAACAAGGTCACCACCTGGCCTTAAGCGGACTAACAAGGTCACATCCCAACCTTAATCAGTTTGACACAATCAGGACCTAGATGTAAGCAGGATAACAAGGTCATGGACCAACGTTAAGAGTCCAACCATGGTCACGGCTCAACCTTAACAGGATCATAACATTCACAACCAAACATTAGCAGGTCAACAAGGGTTACAACCCAACCTAGGCAGGCTCAAACAGTCACAACCCAGCCCTCGCAGCCTTTAAACACTCACAAACCATATCTAGCAATCTTCAAATAGTCACGGCCTAGTTCCAATAATCATGGACCAATGGTTAGTATCTCAATAAGGTCAAGTGTGAGGTAGAGAGAGAGAGAAATATCAACAAACACTTAGATGTCAAGAATAAGAGAGCAAGAACTGCATATCAAATGCAGAAAGCATAACTCAGACATTATCTTCCTTGTATCATAATTAGATATATCACTTTAATTTATAAGCTTCAAATATCTTCTAGAAGGGTCACCCTTAAAACTTTAGGGCTAAACAAGACATCATAGCTTTTAGGAGTCTTTCCAAATTAAAACATAAAAATAATATTAAGTTGACTTAGGATAAGGTAGAAAGGTCAAGACATTATAACAAGATAAAAAAAATAAATCTAGGTCATCATAATGAAGAGGGTCAATGAAGGGTCTCTCTATTGTTTGATGTTCCCTTAAAAAACCCTAAAAAAGGCATCAAAATCACTCATACTATGTACCCATATCAAACAACATATATAATTGGAACATTTTTGTTGAGTATGGTACATTAGAACAAGCATGTGGGTGGCATAGCATTATTACAAGTCGATGAAATACCTCATACCATGTGCCTTATACCTCAAACCTTAGGCCTTGTTGTAGGATTTCAACCTTTATTAATACTTATCTATCAAACCAACAAAGGTTAGGGATGACCTAACATGACTAATTTTTTACATATAAAATAAAGCAGGGACGACAGTTAAATATTCAATTTAAAATGTGGTCTTACCCATGGTTTAGGTTCCCTTAATTGTTGTCCAAAATACAGTCAACTAGATGCCTAAAGTATATTCTAAGTGGCCAAGATTTTGATGATGTTTTCTTGCTGAGGATATCCCAACACACATTCTATTTTTTATTAAGGGATTGCATGAAATTGCACATAGAGGTCTAAAAAGAGATTAGGTCATCCATCAATCCAATCTTTCATAAAAAACTTTACCTCTTAAATGTTACAAAATGCCATCATTTTTAGTGGGAACAAGTACAACAAGAAAAGGCACAATGGGCCACTTACTGAAAAAGAACAAGCCAAAGGGGAAGAAGTCCCATACACGAGACCCAAATACACATGTTTACCTTGAATAATTTTTTGATATGAAGGTGTAGTTCACCAAAATAAATGATCATATGAAAATAGGGGCCGTTAGTACTAGGACCAACAAGGGGGTTCACACAAGTCCATAAGTCAACAACAGGGGTCATAGTAAAGTGGGAAGACAACTGCTTCACCCACAAGACAAAGATGTATAAACAATGTCACATACCCCAATTTTGTAAAATAATGTTATTTGTTTTAAATTGATTCCTAAGACATTATGTTAAATTTAATGCTAAGTTGAAATTGATGACTCAGCAGAGTCAAAAGATATGGAATGTAATTCTGAATATTTTATTTTTAATAAATAAAAAGTGGAGACAACAGCTTGGGAGAGCTGTTAATAAGAGTGTTACTGGTCAAATTGGTGGAAGGAACTAGGTGGAGAGAAAAAATACAAGTGGCAGCATCCCCAAACACTTCCTATTTTGCAGGTGGCAACTTCCCTACATTTGGGGTCATGATCCCCCAATAAAGTGGGATCAGAGCAGGTGGCTCAATTAATGACAACAAACCCAAAAAAGACCTAGGCAATCTTTTAAAAGTGCCCAATGCAGAGAGCTGAGGTTGCTCGGATATTTTCCAAGAGAAGAATCATTCAGGAGGAATGCACTTCAAGGAATTCATTGGGAAAAGGGAAACTGTGAGGAAGGTGTTTTGAGGGATAAACTGCAATAACTTGATCTATTACAGCTTTCTAGCTGAGAGATTTGACTCACAAGTTCAGGATGGGTATTGAGTCTCAGGACTAGTACTTGATTATTTGCTTCACCTAGTTCCAGCCGAGGAGACTAGAGCAGGCTAGGGGGTCCTGAGGAGTCGTTGTTTGAGCGCTCTCCAGGAGTTGGTAGGGAGGAACGACCTCCCATTGCTGTTGTCGACCAAGATTTAAGAACAGGTTCTGCTATTTACTAATTTCTGTGTTAATATCTATGTGTGATTGAATGATGCATTTTCGGGTTATGATGTAAACTTAGAGGATAGAATATCTTAGTTTGTTTAGTAATGAAATTATTCTTAATGAGAAACAAATCCTACCTGTGTTTTTCCCCATCCGGAGTAATCCAGATCGTACTCTAGCACAGGTGGTGTATTTAAATGAAGGAAGTATGATGTAACTATAAAATAAGATGTTAGCTTGATTTTGAATATGTTTTCCTTTATTTGTTATCAGTTCTATACATGGAGTAGTGTTAGACCTAGACTGTGAATGTTAGGTTATTAGAAAAGGAAAGGAAGCTATATCATTATACTAACAGTAGTATGTTTTGGTAGATAAAAACAGTTCTCTATACAGCATTCATTTCAGTAATCTTTATATCTATTTTGAAACTAAAGGAAAAGAAATAATAGTTAAAATGTGTAGTGTTAAGTTAAATAAGAATGCCTTTCAGCTCTACAGTTTATTTCTTTCTTGTTTAGGATAAATAACTACTATATTTTATAGCAATCAAACTGCAAGGAAGGATAGAAAAACTTGATTTAATTTTAAAGATAAAACTAGTGGATTAAGATTTTATTTAAGGCTGGTAATGCAAATGATTCATTCATTTTATCTAGCTGAACCTAAGTAAGATCTACAGCTACTAACCTGACTTTTATAGAGTTTAAACAAACACTACGATATATTTCATAGGAAAGAACATAGATAGTTTGTTATTTCTTTTATTTTATAAATACTAATATTATGATATAAATAGGGTAAGATAGAATACAGAAGGGACTTCTTATAAATTATTTAATATAGAAAGCCTAAGATTAAAATAATAAAATACTTTCTCATTATACACCTAAAAATAGACTAAGTACAAAGATAATGTATACAAGTATAGGAACATCATTTTGTTTGTAAGTAAAATAACATTCTTATCCCATTATAATAAATATCAAGTAAATATAATTTCTATACTTAAAAGATGTAACTATCAGTTACATAAGTACAACTCTAAGAACATTAAATTACATAATTTCTGAAGGTTAACAAATACAAAACAATATTTATAACCTTATTAGAACAGAGTGAGTTAAGGTAAGTTGATATGAAAACATTATACAGTTATCCTAAATAATTTACAGGGTAAATTTTAAATATAATAACTGGCAGGAATTAAATTAACAGAATATAAACATGCTCGATTCACCGAGCTTAATAACCATTTATACAATATAGGTAATAACAAAATAAATTACAGTATTATATTGTAAACAAAAGATATTTCAAAAAGAGACAGTGTATACATCTTTACATCACGGAGTTAGGGTAAAAACCCTATTATATCAAAATTTACAACAGAGGCATAAAACCAAAGAGTTGAAGCTCCTTTCTAATGCCTCTCGGCTTCTAAAAATTAACAGAGTAAGGCTTTACCAGCCTTCTTTCATTTATACATTTATACACAATAACTAGAACAAAAATAAAAAATTTACAGTCACGGCCTAAGCCGGAAGCCCCACATAAAGCAAGGGTTTAACATCAGCAAACAGACATTGAACCAAGATAACCCAAGTAAACCAAAACCACGAGGGTTTTGCAGGCCACAACGACCAACCATCAAATGTCCCATAAAGGACTGAATAAGGATGAACTGCCATGGGTTATCCAAGGCTTACCGTGAGCAAGCGCTTGTCCCAGCCTTGCACCAACCACGTAGAAGGATAGGTCGACACCTGTGTAACATCAAACATAAAAATTGTTAATATCTTGCTTTATATAAGCTGAAATGTATCAAAACAAGAAACGAAGTTATCAGTATTAGCTCCTTACCTCAAATTTCACTGAAACATGACCACCCACAAGCAGTAGAGCAGCTACCAACGCGAGGAGGAACGAAACCTTCATCTGCCACAGGAAAAATGAAGTTTACCAACGCAGAATTGACCAGCAAAGGCCAAAAGACGGAGCGATAAGCCAAGCAGCTATAAATGCTTGGGCCGCAACTTTTCCAACCATAAAATCCACTCTGCTGCGAAACCCTAAGACTAAACAAATCTTAAGAGGTGAAGCCATGACCCTCACTAATGGCTACGGGTGATTAAGACATTTGCAGTCTGAAGATTACTAAAAGGAGCAAGCAGTGAAGGAGAAACCCCAGAGGAAAACAAACAACCCAGTTCAAACAACAATCAATTTATTACAGCTCGTCTCTATGAGCGTTCAGGCGAGTTCACGGGTTGCAGAAGCAAGCTGGGAGAATACCAGCAATGAGTTGCAGAGCGACAGTGCAGTTGAAGAACACAGTAGCAGAGTGGCTGGAGGCCCGAAAGTGATGGAGGGAATGTCAAGTTAGGGTTCGTTACTACCTTATAACCTCACAACACATGGCTACGATGAGTTCACATATACAATCTAATTAATTGCATGCAGTGGGTAAAAACTATATAGTTTCGGTGATCAATCATCCAAATGATTTTCCATTCCAATCATACGGTGGTGGGAAAGTTCTACAAGGTTCGATAATCCCGAAGTCAACCAAGCCTCCAAGCTGAAAGGTTAAACAAAAGAAACTTAGATCAAAGGATTGGATTATAACATAGCAAGGGTATAAACATTATGCGACCTAGCACATTATAAAAGCAAGGGATGCATATATTAAAAGATTATAAAACTTTAATTCAAGGTGAAACCATAGACTCTTCATGGGCGCGGTCTATTCTATGAACCATTCATTTATGCAAACATGGCATTCATTCATTAAAACAACTATAACTCTATCCCAAGTTATACTATTTGATGTTTATAAAAGAAATTCATAAAATCAATTTATGGTAAATATCCTTCTTGCTAGGGTTAGCCTCATTTGCCTTTGAATATTTAATTATTAAACTAGTAAGGTTTGCAATTGAGCATGTTAAGTCTTAAAATTTTTAAGGGGCTTGACATTGGAATTTTAATGATTTATTAACCATAAATGGATAATATTTCCAAGTAAATTATGTGCAGAGGAACTTAATTCATCAACACTATTATATTCTAATTGAAAGTAGTATGTAATGAGGATATAATTCCTTTAAAAACTTCAAGCTTTGCAAGATGGATTAATAGTATAGAAACTTATTAACTATTGCACATTACGTTCACATCGCAAGGAGTAACCAAAATTTATTATGACATAAAGGTTTTATGTTCACAATTTAAGATAGACCCTTAACATAATAACCTTGCCATCTTTAGTCTGTGTGTAAAGAAAAATTTAAGGCGTTTACACACGACGACTATGGTAAACAATGATAAACATTGAAGAGATTAGTATGCAATAAAAACTATAAATTACAACTAGAGAGCGAAAGCAACTGTCACCAATATTGTTAGAACTGAATCTCGTTTCCTTGGCGTCTTTAAAGAGAATAACAATTTAATGGTTTTACCTCATAAAAGCATTTGAAATTTAAATAGCATTTATATTCTTTTACTGAGCTATTATTTTTGCAACGAACATATATCTGTAGGCTTTATGATTATTGACAAACAGCACCGGATCTTTCTTACCTGTAAATCTGTAAGAGCAGGTAAACTTTCTGCGTTAGCTCAAAAGCTAAGTAAGCCCAAAATACCAAGACAGTTCCACCTTGTGGTAGCAAAGAAAAAGAAATCATTAAACTGAAAAAAAATCATTCTATAAGATAAACATAATCAAGTAGATAATTCTGATTATGAAATCATTAGCATTTAACTAATTTAAACAATTAGCTGACTACATTATTAAATATTACCTGTATTTTCAAAATTTTAAATTTTTCAGAAATTTTGGGATTTTGACAAACAAGGTGGGGGAAACAACCATTTTACTCACAAGATCAAGGTTTTGGATTATCATCTTGACCATATTTTTATATATTGTTTGTAGACCAATCTTGTAGGTTTGATGAAGGGTCTCTCTATTGTTTGATGTTCCGTTAAATAACCCTAAAAAAGACATCAAAATTACTCATAGTATGTACCAATATCAAACAACATATATAATTTGAACATTCTCGTTTAGTATGGTGCATTAGAACAAGCATGCGTGTGGCATAGGATTATTACAAGTCGATGAAATACCTCAAACCATGTGCCTCATACCTCAAACCTTAGGCCTTGTTGTAGGATTTCAACCTTTATTAATACTTGTCTATCAAACCAACACAAGTTAGGGATGACCTAACATCACTAATTGTTTACATATGAAATAAGGTAGGGACGACATTTAAATATTCAATTTAAAATGTGCTCTTACCCACGGTTTAGGTTCCCTTCATTGTTGTCCAAAATACAGTCAATTATATGCCTAAAGTATATTCTAAGTGGCCAAGACTTTGATGATGTTTTCTCACTGAGGATATCCCAACACACATTCTAATTTTTTATTAATGGATTGCACCAAATTGCACATAGAGGTCTAAAAATATATTAGGACATCCATCAATCCAATCTTTCATAAAAAACCTTACCTCTTAAATGTTAAAAAATTCCATGGAAACCATAAATTGACACCTCCTCCTCCAGGTAGTGCACTAATAAACATTGTATCCACTTTTATATAAATTGTTGGATTTCCTCCTGGGTTTCTTGAGTGTATTGAAACCTAGAATTGACTACTAGTGAGTACTTACATCTGGTGTCTAAACCACCTTCGAATAGCGTCGGCTCACGACAATGATAAGCTATGTGAGGTGGAGGGGCTGATGGAATATTTTGAGGGTATATTTAAAATAAGTTGGAATTGTAGTCTGGGGTTCAAGGTCCGAGCTGAATTTGTAGATCAAGGGTAGACGAGGGTAGAATGCAAGGTTCACGGGAACAAGCACAACAAGAAAAGGAACAATGGGTCACTGACTGAAAAAGAACAGACCAAAGGGGTAGAAGTCCCCTATACTAGACCCAAATACACATGTTTATCTTGCAATAGGTCTCTATATAGGTTATTGCAATATCCAATTAGGGTACTCACCGATTTGGGGGGCATGCTTCCGGCCTCTGCGTGAGCTCTGCAAACCCTTGGACCAATGAAAACCCTCCTATGCCTGACCAAGGCCTCCTTTGCATGTGCCAATTAAGCCTCCTCTTCTGCATGATGTCTGGAAGCAACTGTCGTCACCTCGCAGACCTCCAGCAAATCGTGACTTTGACCTCCAGTAGAAAATGACTGACAGGAAAGGGTTGAAAGGCAAATCATGACTTCAACCTCCAATAGTAAATGGAAAATCGTGACTGTGACCTCTACAAATCATGACTTCGACCTCCCCAAATCGTGACTTCAACCTCCAGCAACAAATGACTGACATAAAAGGGTTGAAAGACGAATTGTGACTTCAACCTCCAGCAACAAATGCTAGGGAAGGGTTGAAATAAAAAGGCAAAAGCAATACAAGATCAAGATCCGACAAATCATGAAAGTGCGTAATTGAGAATGTCCCTTTTTATAGAGAGATGACTCCGCCTCCAAAGAATGTGCACACAAATACTTGAATTGCTCTAAAGAAATGAAATTGTATGAGAATGGAAATATTGTTTATAGTTCTTCTTATATGTCTATCAAATATCTTATTTTTGTAAGGTGTTCATTTAATTTACATTGACTCTTTGCATAACTAGATGACATATTGCACTTTTAATTTGATTCAACCATACCACATACTTAGTGAGTAGAGTGCATGTCCCTATTTAGATGATGTATATTTCACTAAGACTCTTTTTGGTTTATCTTTTTTAGATTAGAAACCAATTGTCACTATCCGATGATGTATATAGGTATGATGTACATAGGTAGGTATATATAGTCATGTGTAATTTTTGAAATAACACAACTTTTTAAAATGATGTGACCTTTTAAAATGTGACTCTATAATAACTTCAACATTTGACTACTGTGCCACGTCTACCACATTATATTAACATTTCAAAAGAAGGGAAACATTTGAAATTACCCATCCATATAAATTTCTCAAAATGCTGAAATTCCTATGGTATAAATTTCAACTCATCATTCACAATATTGGAAATTTGATAAATTATAATCACTCACTCACTCATGTCATGCACTCATTCCTTAGTTGTGCAATATGACTAGTAATAATTGATGACTACAAGGCACTATCCATCGAGATGTGACTCTGACCCTCGAGTCCCCAAGCAATCTAAAGTGTGACAATGTGTCAACAACTACGACTATAACAAAAAATAACAACTACTAGTCTACTACTAGTCCTGAAACGAGCTCAAAACTCTGTGCCTATTACCTATGTGAACCTCGCTACCAATGTCCACTCCTTTTTCATCAAAATGAAATTCAAAAGGCCAGTTTGATGAGTCCTCCTCTACAAGACTTCAGTTCTTGCATGAATACCATGGACTCACGGCAACTATAAACAACACTCGATGTCATGCAAATACAAATAATGGCATGTAGCTAGGATCACAAACTGTGTAGAGGTCAATTTATGCATTGCTATAGAGAGGTGTCTTTGGGCACACGATATGGAGAAACAATGGTTATTAATAAAATAAAATAAAAAACAATTTTTGGCTCAAGAATAGTCTTCAATTTGATGGGAGGAAAGATCGTGATGTAATCTCCCTCCGTCCTTCCAAACATTTGTGGTTTCTGACGACATTTGTCCTCAACGCCACCAAAATACATATAAAAAATACTTGTCTTTACATCCTCTTCCCTATAAATCCTCATCTCATGGTCAAAACTAAATATTATTATGCATGCACATACTCACCTTATAATATGAATTGGTTCAAGGTGCAGAGACAACCGTAAAATATTAAACGTTTCAAGACACAAAGAGTAAGAGGCAACTATAAGTAAGTCTTATATTAAATTTACCATATATGTCTTTAATTAACACTATCAACTGAGATTTTGACACGTTGGATTGTTGTGATATTCTTATCACTCCTTGCCAATTTGATTGCAAAACATTCTTTGAAGGTGAAGTCCATAATTTTACGTCTTCTTCCTCATTATCATGCCTTTTGGTAAGACAATAAAGACGGTAGTGGCCCGCATCACCATGGGAAACAGTTTCGACATAGAGGTATGCACATTAATTGTTTTGATTAACTCACTTAAATTCTTACCCGTGACTGTTGATTCACTAAATCGTGGACTGGTACAAAACACAACAAATTTTAGAGCCCCGAGCCCTTAATTAGTCACACCTTGAACTTTCTCAAATCTCAGCCATTAAAAAAATTCTTTTGGTATTTTGGTTCAATTTAAAAGGAGGATTATTGAGACTCAGCCATGCAGTGAGTTGCAAGGATTCAATTGACTTAGGATTGATTCCATTGGGCCTCTGCCCCATACATGTATGCTTTCACGACTAGTGTTGAACAAAAAAACATTGATGCCCTGACCCTAGTTATGCTAGCTTTGCTAAGTTGCTTGGCATGTAGGAATTTTTTTTTAATGTTTTATGAGTTGTGTATTGATGCTTAGATTGCAGGTGGATGCCCCAATATGGATATGACATAGTCTAAGTATTT
>LPNX010929834.1:717980-737733 GCA_001517045.1 Pseudotsuga menziesii | reverse complement strand
AAGATACACAACAGATCTTCCAACTTTCTTTATAAACAGTTTTGCATCATCAAGATCAAAATGTTCAAAATTTAACTTCAAAAGATGCTCGGTTAACTTGGTACTTACCTAATTGATCAATAATCATACAATATTGCTATTTAGTTATCCGTCCAAACATATAAAAGGTGTTCTCATGTGGAAATTAAACAAATAACTTTATGACATAATATAATTACAGTTTTCAATAAAATACCTGGAATAATCATTGCCAACATTGTGTTCTCTCTCTTAATGGTCATCCAAGGATGTAGGTTGTTGTTTATGACGAAAACATGCCACACTGAGTAAGTAGAACGAAGCTCACCAAATCGATTGAAACCATCAGCTGCCAATGAAAGTCTAACATTACAAGGTTCATATTTAAAAATTGGCCATTTTTCTTCGATGTTCTTCAATGCAGAAGCATCTATATGCATTTGAAGAACACCATCTTCACTTCTGTTCTTCGCATGGTAATCCATAAAATGTGCTATACTTTGACACCTGAATAGTCGTTGGAAATGTGGAATTATGGGAATATAACAAAGAACTTTTCGAGGGACCTCTTTTGTTAATTGATCAGTTCGATATCTACTAATTTCACATTGTGGGCATTTTTTTTCTGATGCATACTGTCCATGATATATAATATGATCATTAGGACATGCATCAATATATTGAAACTCCACTCCAATTTCTTTCATAATCAAGAATACCTCTCGAGTTGTGCGTGGTAAATTATTTGATGGTGGTAATAGAAATTCACCCAACAATCTGAAACATTGAAAAAAGTGAATTGTAAAAAATATACGTCATAAATAATTGATATCCCTAATTTATGAATTAATTAACACTAAAAATAGAGGAATCTAATCAACTTTACATACCTTAGGAGCTGTGTGAAACAAGTGTTTGATAAACCATTCAAAACCTTCAAGTTCACCAACAACAATATAACAGATAGAATATTGGTTGTTGAGCCTTCATAAAGAGGTTCTTGGGACTTCTCAAGAAGAGGAACATCATGAAAATCATGGAGTTTGTCCTCATCCAATGGAGCAAATGTGTCTTGTAGCAATCTATTTATCTCCTCTTCAGTACCATCAGTATTAGTTACGTCATCTTTGTCCATAGGATCATTAAGAACTCCATCTTCAATAGCATGATCTATATGCTTGTCATCTTGTAAAATAGTATTTTTACTATGGCAAATAGATCTCTAGCGGTCGACATATTGGGGGCATTGTCTTTATATTTACAAAAAATGCAATAACATTAATGTATAATATACAACACATTTTTAAAATTATAAAAAAAATTGTGAATACACTATCAGTACTATTACAAGATGTACAATATGTAATGAATAACGTCTTCCCAATGGATGATATTCATACCCCCCTTCAGTATGCCCTTCTCCTTACAATGTTTTTCAATTGATGTTCGTAAAATTATTCTAGTTCGCAAACCTCTGCAATCATTGCAAGGACAATAACACTTTCCATCACCCTTCACCTCTAATGTTGCCATAGCCTCAACATACCTCCTATTGTTTTCTTCCCAAGAAAATGTATTTGACATTCTGGTAGCCTATAACAACAAAATAAACTCATTAATCAATATATAATGTACGTCTAAAAATAAAACATAATATCAAACAATTATCTATTTCTGAACTTCCTTTTAACTAATATTAATGACTTATACATAATCTTGACTTATCTTTAACATATACTTCTACTGCACAAGTCACTATACAAAATAGTGCACAAGATAATGCAAGATATACTACATAAGCTAATACAAAATATTATATTGCACGATCTATTACAACATGTTTTACAGAATTTATAACATTATAATTAATACAACACCAACAAGGTTGTTAGCAATAAATCTTGCACTTGTGATCCAAAGTCCCAAGATCAAGTGCAAGGCTGAAGGAAAGTAATAAGGAAGACAACGTCACCACACAAAAACCCTCTTCTTACTTAAGACTATATCTTCTCTAGTACAATGACCTGTCCTATAATTAGTATTGCTAAAGCATAGGCTAATATGATTCAAGGCGGGGAGAAGAGTTCCTTTATCCCAACAGAATATTATTTGATTGTTTAAGATTTTTCAAAGGAGGTTGGAGGTGTACGATCAATGCCCAAAACACATTTGGACATATGGAGTCAAAAGAGTGTTGGAGGGATGGAAATGGATGGGTATGATTCAACAGAGGTGTTGTTAGAAAGAAGCAACAATTACCAATGGTTGTTGATTTAAATTATAGGAATTATATGTTTTCATGCCCTTATAGAGGATCCCACCAATGAAATTGCTAATACAACAAAATGTGATCTTATTCCAAGCTGAAGTTCACCATGACTGATTTGTATTAAATACAACAACATAAATGGTTCACCTTAAAAATAAAAAAACGGAAGTAACAAGTAGTTACACATTGTTTTAATTCCCTTCTTGAATATCTTATTGCAACATATTTGAAGTGTAATTTCCAGCACATATAAATAACAAAATGGGATGAATGGGTAACTACACATAATAATAAATCCCTTGAAATCACACAACCTTATAAGACAATAAACATAAATCAAGCAATAGAGTTCTTTCTCCAATTCTCCAATAATCATTACAATAGGAGGAGCTCATCTTATATAGATGGAGAGCTCAAAACCTCTAATAAAATAAGAATATCCAATGTGAAAACCTAGATCTCCATAGGGAGGAGTAAAGATACAATATTCTCCAACTAATTCAACTAATTCATAACAAGTCAAAAAACCTAAAGAAATGAAATACAAAACAAATGGATTTAAAATTGAGGATTCCACATCTCCCTCTCTTGTGAAAAAAGATTCCTTAGTCTCAGACATGTTGATTATGAAAAATAATCCTTGAAATAATAAACAATGATCCCCAACTATGCACCCTCCAAGAAATCCTCCAAAACTAGCATAGATTGGTGAACATAAGGGAGAGATCCACTAGAACCATGACGATTTGTTTATAATATAATAACAAAATGGCTATGGTTTGTTGAGTTGTAACAACTCTTTCCTCCACATGTGTGAAACAATAATAAATTAAAAGGGTCACTCCATCAAATGTCATCATGTGCCTTAGTGCTAAACAAATGGGAGTGCTCCATTAAAAATGAGGGGTCAAATCTATATACACCATAAAATATCCCAATAAAAAGGGGTCACACTATTATTGTTCATGTTCGTTAATATACTAGATATTAAAAGGTTTCAATAAATTCACATGATAAAGGGCACATTAAAAAAAGGCCGCAACAAAAAAAAACCTAGTGCATTGCCTAGTAAAACCAACATGGAAAACGAATGAGAAAAAAAAAATTGATGTGTCAAACCAGTACCGGAATCTTCAAATCGCAGAACGATAAAGAAATAGAAAGAAAGATGCAACTCTAGCAAATGATTATGAACAAATGACTTATGAACATGTATTTATAGATCTTTGAGGGTCGTGGTTCCAGCAAAAATGGGCAACGGTCAAATTTTAATTAAATAAATAATCAAAATGATCATTTAAAAATAAATAAAAAACTAAAGCTTCGGCTTTCGTTGCTATTGCGACGAAGTATGACTTTCGTCGCTCTATCGACGGTATAAACTTATGCTTTTTTCGTCACACTAGCAATGCAAGATGGCTCTCATCTCATTTGTTCATCGCAATAGTGACAGTTATGGAGTTTCGTCGCAATAGCGATGAATGTCAGGCAAAAATTCAATTTTTTCAAAAATTTAAAAGTGATTTTCCACGAAAGCAGAGGTTTTACTTGTTTCGTGGCAAAGTTTCGTGGGAATTTTCACTGATATGTAGTAGTGAAGGTTGATAATCCATTTCGTCGATCCTTTGGGTTTTCTGATTTTCGAGTTCCTGGGTGTGGAAGGAGGAAATAGGAAGTGTGGAAGGAAAAAGGTGGAAGGTTGATAATTCACTTCGTTGAACCCTTGAGTTCCTGGATTCTGATTTCTAAGGTCGGAAGGGAGGAAGGCGGAAGGCAGAGGGTGAAGTGCGGAAGGAACAACTCCAATGCAGAAATGGTGTTTCCGATCACAGAAGGGGTATGTGAAGGGTAGAAAGGCTATTACAGTGCTTTCTAAGCCCGAGAAAGAAGGTTGAAGTTTGTGTTAACGTCCATGCCCGGTGTTACGAAGGAGACCATGTATTCTTGTGGCAATTGTTTTAATTAATTCACATTATGCGGTATGGGGATGTTACACACTGCTAAAGTTAGGTTTGATAAAATGTTCATCTTCCTTATCCTTAGGTTCACAACATTCTATAGATCAAGTTTTAAACTTTGTTCTTATCCAAATAATTTTTTTTAACCCTTTCCGACATCATTGAAAATGCTTAACCCAAAAGGTGTTAGTTTAAATAATTAGCTTGACTATTGAAAAACCAATAACATTTGATGCTATTTGTACATTAAATAATCAGTTCACCTTAGCTTAACAATATTTATCAAGGTCAGACCACCATCTGAGAGTAGTTCTATCCTTGTTTATGTTGACCTTATAAAGTATTGTTTGAATGGAAAACATCAAGTGAAATACTTACCTTTATAGGGGCTTCTTAGAATGTTAGAGTTACTATTTAAAAGTATGACACCTTGTGTCTTTCAAAAACCTCTTCAATGTAGGGAATATTGTTGGGTACCTATACAAAACATATTTAGTAAAATAAATATTTTGTTTATAATCTCATTAATTCCCAATAACCAAGTTAGTTGATATTGTTCATATTAATGAGTTATCACTAAGTTAGTGGACATGTGTTGGTTATGTGCATTAATGAATCAACCACTATGTTAGTGAATTTCAATTATCATTAGACTTGTACTAAAATGGTCTCCCCCTACCTATAATTAATCAATTATATTATGAATACAATCAAATCTTGTTTACTCATTTGAGTAAAAACACTGTGGATGTCTTTCCCCATTATTTAGGAGATGTGGATGCATTCCAATCCTTGGGTGTGCAAGTTCTCCTACCCTTTTGTGACTTCTTTTATTGTTGTTTCTCTCATCATTGGTACTTGGTACAATGTAGTGTCAATTTTGGTTATAAAAATATTGCATGGTGGCATCAAAGCATAAAGGTTCTTGCTTCCATTATGTTGTTGAAAAAAAAGGAAAAGAAGAAAAATAAGGAAATAGGGCCACTACACTAAGAGAGATATCTAAATATTTTTAAGCATCATCTTTTTAAAAAAAATGTAGATTTGCATTCTACTCAGAAAAATACATAGTTTGGAATTTATTTTATTTTTCTCAAATAAGGGTTTGCGCAATCAAAGACATTACAAATTGAAAATATATTATTTTTTTGGTTATGATTGCAATTCCATTTCCATGTATTTCAAAGTAGATAAATTTCAAGAGACTAACTATATTGAACCCAAACCAACGGTCATTTGAATATATTTTTAGTGGCTACAATTTGACATATCGAGCAATATACTTTTGAGAAATACTCACTGAATTACAAGCAATGCAATTTGTCATAGGTTTTTAGCTTCAAAACCCTAGTGGAAATGGGAAATCCATAATCAATTTTATTTTTGTATAAAATCCTAGGATGGACTATTCAAAAGAACCAATGCAATATTTTTGGTTGTATGCAATAGATTTTGTATAGCACTTGCCATAATAATTGAATAATGAAACGAGATAGATTCATGATTAGATTTGGAATATGCTTGTTTATGATAAGTATCCATGTCAAGAGGATTTATAAGAGGAAAGAATGATCTCCCATATTTTCTTCCAAGGGTAACTTCTTGTGCCTAATGAATCTCCTAGTGTGTATAATGGTGAATATCTTAGTGTATAGATTGATAAATCTCCTTATGAAGGGGACATACAAGAGGATATAATCATTGAACTTGATGAGGAACAAATTTTCCAAGAAGATTCTCTTCTCTTGGAACATTCCAAGGAATAAATAAATGCTATACATCTCTCTTTAGTAGAAGAGCACTGTGAAGATCAACACAATAATAATGGCATTGACAAATATTAGGATCCATTGAGCATTGCTTAATCATTACAAATGTCGATCTCTACCATAAATTTGGGGACATAGGACTCAATAAGGGAGTGAGTGAAAATGTACCAAATTAATTAGGTGTTGTGTATGACTCTATCTTATTCATGTGGCTATAAGAAAATGGATTCATCTATCAATTGTAGTTTTATCTACTTCTTTCGTATTCTTTGAACTCAAAACATTTTAAGAAGGAAAATAATGTTGTGTCCCTAACACAACCAATGGGAAAAATACTTGTATGTAATGCATGTACTTACTGAATTTGTTAGTCATTGGGTCCCATAGGCTAGTAATTATAATATGTTAATAGAAACATTTTTGTATAATCAAGCCCATTTTTATTTTGCAAGCATTCAATAAGTGATTAATATATATCTTTGTGAACAAATGTTATTTAAGGTGGAACGTGATTGCGTGATGTTGTGTACTAATACTAGCATAGATCCATTTTAAACCCGGATCTATCAAACACCAAGAGGGATCCAGTTTCTTTAGGTGTACAGTTTTTTGCCATTTGGATCCCTCTAGGTACTTGATAGATCCGGGTTTAAAATAGATCTATGCTAGTTTATTTTTTTTATATTTTATTTAAGTGGATATGTAATTTATATTTTTCATTTTTTAATATTTTTTATTTATGTCGGCTAGCATAACGTGACTAACATGACAAGATCTCCCCCATACTGGGTTGGAGAGCACCTCACTTCTCTCGGTGCAATGAAACATATTTTGTAAATGAGTTATTTTGTTTGTAAGCTCATTAATGACATACTACTGAGTTAGTTGAGGATATTAATATGAATGAGTGATCACTAAGTTAGTGGATGTGTGTTATTTATGTGCATTAATAACTCATCACTTGTTAGTATATTGGTGTTGTTATTTGAATTGCATTAAAAGGGGTGCCCTCCTCACACTTCTAATCAATCCATTTTATTATCAGTACAATAAAATATTTTTTACTCATTGGAGTACCAAGTACATAGGGATGTATTCCTCCCATATTTGGGAATGGGAAGTATATTTGAAGTCTTGTGTGTAGGTGCCCCCAATTTATTTATTTTCCTTATTATAAGTACTTGTATAATGTAGCACTTATTATGGTTTCATGCACATTGTAAATATTGTGATGTTAATGATCTTATTAGGGTTGACACTAGTTAAATCTTGTTTCACTTAAGTCTTTTTGGTTTTATGTTATTTTAGTCAAGCTTTTAATCATTCCTATCCCACCATGAAGTGTTTCCTTGCGATTTAAACATCGTTTTAAAACACTTTTGATCATGTTGGCACACAATTAATTAATGTATATTTCAAGTCTGATTAAAAATGAGATTATAAACCACATTTAGTTTGATTAATATAAATATTCCATCAATAGAACCTATTTAGTGAAATACCAACCCATGATAGACAACTAAATTATGGTTATTTTCAAATAAAACATAAAAACAAATAATTTTAAACAACTATCTAATAATCATTCACTTTATTAATGTGTCACTTCCATATTAACACCTTATTAATGTGTCACTTATGTATTAATATGTATGGCATAAAAACCAATTCAACCCATTCAACCATATATTTTCACAATCCATGGTATATTCCCATAATTAACATGTATGACATAAAAAAAATCAAACATAGATTTTCACAACCCACAACATGTATGACATAAAAACCAATTCAACCATGTATTTTCACAATCCATGGTCTATTCCCATAATTAACATGTATAACATAAAGAAAAATTCAACCATGGATTTTCACACCCCACAAGGTCCATTGAAATGCACAAAATAATTCATCCATAATTATTTTTCTCAAATCTAAAAGATGTTTGTATTATGTGATTGGCATATAAACCTTATATAAATTTGTTTAAAAGGAAATGCCTTCTCTATCTGAGCAAATGATAATGTAATATTGTGTAGGACTAAAAAATGATTAAAGATAAAAGGAAATGTTTTAATTATTCAATAATAAGCTTGTAAAACATAAAATAAATATAATAATTTTTTAATACTCACAAATTAGAGAAAACCTTTAACATCCACATATCACAGACAAATATTTTGATGATATCACTAGTTCTCTTGCAAGAAGTGATTAGTTGAGATAAATTATTTGGTGGACTAGCTCCACAAGGAGATATTTAGAAACGAGATGTCTTGTTGGAGCAATTTTCAATATGTTGGTAATCCATTCCCAACTTTCACTTTGTGCCATTGGATCTTGACTAATTTTAAAATGCATTATTTTGATCAGATTGGTGTGTTTGATTTCACAAGAGAATGTAAGATGAGTTTACTTTTGGTCCATATATCATTTTGTTTCTAGTGTAGGCAATCTTCAAAGCCCAAATGATTGACATATTTGCATGTTTTAGTTGAATGCCTACTATGAAATGCAACATGAAAATCTATGTAAAGTGAAATGAAATCCCTACATTAAAGGTGAAAAAACCTTCAAATATGGAAAAATTTAGTTATATAGTAGGTTGCAGTTACTATGAAATGCAACATGAAAATCTATGTTCATTTTTGTAAAGTGAAATGAAATCCCTACATTAAAGGTGAAAAAAACTTCACATATGGAAAAATTTAGTTTTATAGTAGGTTGCGATTACTATGAAATGCAACATGAAAATCTATGTTCATTTTTGTAAAGTGAAATGAAATCCCTACATTAAAGGTGAGAAAAACTTCACATATGGAAAACTTTAGTTATATAGTAGGTTGCGATTCAACTTTAAGCATTGATCGCTTATGTGATGTACCCACAATGCATCTGGAAACTTGTTGATATTATGGAGGTGTAGGGTACCTTTGGAGGAGACTCATATTCCTTATGTTCAATATTCCCCACTAATCACTATGGGGATATTTAGGTCAATGGTGCAATAGAATATCAAGAAAAAAGGTAACTAAAAACACGAGGGAAGGGATGCAAAGTCATTAATTTTGTAAAGTGGAATGTTCTTAATTTAGCTTGGTATAGACTAAATAAATATTTAGGAGACCATATTTTGAAGATTCCATCATCATCATCTCGTGGATTCACTTTGCAAAGGCTCAAAGGCACTTAATGGAAATCAATTTGAGTTTAATTACCAAAAAGGTGGGCATGTGTGATCAATTGATTGTTGCCCCAAATATATGTGATCGACTACATCAATAACCTATCTTGATTAACATAAATTGAATTCATAGATTCATTGTATTGGATAGGTAGTAAGACATGTTTCAAATTGCAAACCTTAATGCCAAAAAGACGGCTTGGGATCATAATTATTAGGAATTTAGTATTATTATTTTATTATTATTATTATATGTGAGGCCATATTTTCAATGTATGATTACGTCCATGGTGACATCTTCACCGAGTTCTATCAAAATGATTGCAAATGTTGAATCTAAATATGGTTTAGCCTTAATTTAATTATATTAAGATTTAGATTTTATCAAATATTGAATAGATTTGCACGAGACATCGCAAACTAATTAAAAACTCATATTTGCAAACATAACTAAAAGTAAAAAGAAAACATCCATGATTCAATCATATCATTATACATATATATATTATGTGGGAGAAACCCACATGATAGGAGGAAAACCCATGGCGAAAATACATATTATATCTCATTATAGCAGAATCGTTTACATTTATTATCCTTCGATTATGAATTGTGATCTTACTGTCATCTCTAGGTGTCATATAAAGAGCCTTATACATTGATCTTATAATTTGAACAATCCCTAGGAAAAACATACACAATACCCTCATAACCCTTAATCCTTTTTATAGGTTGAAAAGGAGAGTCTATCAAGTCAACTTTGATTTAGGACAAAAGATCAATTGATTTATTTGTTTCACTTTTAGTAATTTATTATTCTTGTAAGGGTTCTAAAACTCCTCTAATGGTTATGTTATACCCAACACGTTAAAACGCCGAGATAAAAGTGTTAAAATGAATTTCAACATAACCATAAACATTCAACGAGTTCAAGCACATATTGTGTACCTATTCATTCTTTTTCAGATGGAAAGATCCACGGGAAACCCAGCAATACTTCCCCACATTTGTGGATGGTAGAGGTCGTAAACTGCCGGCCATCCTAGTAGAAGGCCTAACCCCAGAGGACTCAAGGCTCGAACCCGTGACCTCCCCCTGAATCGAGAGAGTGTGCGCATGTCTTACCAATTGAGCTAACCCTTGGGGCTAAGTGTACCTCTTCATTCTTGTACTTACTATTACACCCATAATTGGTATTTGCACATGAAACATGAAATGAATGAACATATAACACAAAAATATATATGTAAGATACATATTTCATATTGTTTGAATGATGGATTACAATCACAATGGCGTGTGTATAAATACACACCAAGGGTGAGAAATCATACTTTTTGGTAAAGGTTTTAGTTATCGTAATTACATTGTTATAATAATAAATATTGCTCGTTTAAGATACTAATGAATTGATTAAGATTTGATATTTTAATATTATTATTTAGGAGTTAGAAACCTTAGGTATATTACAAGTCTTCCTACTGAAATGCTTTCAACTCAAAGCATCGACAAAGAACACTAATTGCTTTGATTTATGGTGATCTTCTTGTTGTTTCATCTAAATAAGAATTTTTGACTAAATGTTGAGTCATTGGGGTGTGCTTTCATGAATTGTAACAATTTGATATTTTAATACAATGGAGTCTAGAATTATTATTTGATCGATGCTCTATGCTTTGACCTTTTATTGTGATCTTTTTTGTTGTAACTTATACTAAAATTTAGTTATATCTTTTTAGTTGAGATATTTTTTTTTCTCGACATAATTTTGTTTAGTGTGGTATTTTCTTTGACAGTGCTAGTGTTGTTAGGTTTTATACAAGCATACAATAATAATAATGAGAGAAAACAAATCCACATAGAAACACATTTAAGATACACACACAATTTTACCTTGGAAAACCCTTAAGGGAAAAACTATCCAACAATGAAGCTTCATTATCCTTGACCAAACCCAACCAATTGGGCTAAGTGATATCACCTTCTCACCTATAGGCCACATTACAATGGAGTGTACCAAGCCTTATTATAGACTTCATTACATGCAATACCTTGGGCCAATACCATGGGATACCAAATACTATGGGCCCAAAACCACACGCTGAGACCTAAACCATTTGACTCATTCCCGATTCAAGGTTAACCCTAACAATCCCCCCCTTAAACTTGAATTAGAGTAATAATCAAACCCCTCAAAGTTTTTTAATTGAGAAATCATCACATGTCCCCCTTATCACCTACGTCAACATGAATTTACCCATGAGTTACATGAGACGCCCCCTATCACCTAGGTGTAATTAGACTCTCCACATGTTCCTCTTATCACCTAGGTAAACATGAATTTACCGGTGAGTTACCAGTGGTACTCATGCCTAACCAGGTCTTACATCCATATGCCCAATTTCATGCAATACAAATTTAAACCGTCATGCTCTGATACCACTTATTACGATTCATGAGCATTAAAATATAATAAATTGCAAGAGAAATGAAATAGACAAGCAACCATATAACAATAGACACAATGTTTACGTCGAAAACCCAAAACTGAGAAAAAACACCATAATAGATCTGTTATATCCCTTGACCTAAATCGACCAAGCGAGGGGCTAAGTGAGCTAGCCATTGCTCACCTCCATGCCACTTTACAAGGGAGCCTCCTCAAGCCTTATAAAGGCTTCTTTACATGTAATACATTGGGCCAATACCATGGGCTACAAGAAACCATGTGTCCAAAAACATGTGCTAGACCTAAACCACCTTTGACTCATTCTGAATCAAGGTTAACCATAACAAGTATGTGTATAATAGCAGGCCTTTTAAATTTTGCATAGTCAAGAAATTATATGATTTGAATTGGAATATGCTGATTTTTCCAGTACGATTTTGATAAAATCCTATCGTAATTTTAAAAAATGTAGGGTTCAGTTGTCAAGTTTTGGAATTTTGGGTATCCCAAAGGTATTTGAGGGTAATAAATCTATTTCTACCATCAAAATCGGGATTAAAACATAGTTACATTTCGATTTTGCAATAAAAAAAGTTGGATTCCAAGAAAAAATGGATGTCCGGTCCAAATATTTGAATTTTTAGACATCTTCTTTAAATTTATTTCTTCCATTAGTCAAGGAGTGCTTACAATAGCAGACAGAGTATCGAGTCCATACAATTTGTAAGTTTCTCTTTACACTTTTGAATATCTACTCTAAAATTCTAGGAATTCAATTTTTCCACTCAATTATGGCCATAATAATTTTGAATCGATGATATTGCAGATAGCAATAATTAACATTGCAAGATCAAGTTGGTTGCAATAACTAAGTACTGAATACATTTTTGCATAAAAACAACCCATCTTTGCATTAAAACAACAATTTCAACAATCCAAATTACAATTTCAACAAAGATTTTATAATTGAATTTTGATAATAGAAAATATTTAAAATCATTCTAAAGATTAACCTTTTTCTAATATTAAAATATTGTTTAATTTTGTTTATCCAAATCGTACCCTTATAGTTGTCCTAGTTGTCAAATTTGAGAAAGTTGATTTTTATATAATGACATCTGTTGTGAATTGTCCAACCAAATCACTCATGGTGGAAGCCAGTGGGTGGTCGATCTGCTCATACATTTCTATCTAGGTAGGGGAGAGGAGCCATATGTGGGGCAGGGACCAAATGTGGAGATAGGGAATGGTGGGGGTAGACCCCAATTTTGGAAAAACTAGATACCACAAGTGGTTCATAAAATACTTTATGTACAATTTATTCTTAATATTTCATGTATTTAAAATTATTTATCAAAAAAAATTTCTTCTACATTTTAAAATAAAATGAATATTGTTAAACTTGAAATGTCACATCAATGTTCGGATATTGGTCCCAATAAAAAATACACTATGGCTAGGCAACTTGGAACTTTGTGGCTGGCATGGCATCAATTTGGATTCGTAACACCTCAAGACCAATATGGTTAGATAGGGAACACACCAAAGTATATGTCATAAAAATTTGGAGGAAAAAATAACTCAAGAACATGTATAATTAAGTCACACGAGTTTGGGTGCACCATTGGTGGCGTATCTCCCCTTGTCCATCAATTTTATTTTCTAATATATCCACGCCCTCTTTTGTGCCATTGATCTCTTTTTATCTTTTAGAGGAATCGATCTCGTTGGTGAGATGATCTTTCATGTGTTTAAATTGTTGTTTAATTTCAAGTTACTTACGACATCTTATACTTCAGAAATTAAGTTAGCCCATTTTTTTCATATATAAAGGCTCTACTCGTGTTAGACTTCTGCTTATATTTTCCTATCAGTGCTCCTCTCTTTTGTTTTTTCTAAGTTATACAAGTATTACAGGCTTGTTTTGTTTTACTAGTTGTTATCAGGAATATTGCACCTTTTGCGGACAGAAGTTGTTCCTCTGGTCTGAATGGTTCAGATATAGAACAAATGAGTGAACGACAAAGGATGAATACCTTCCCTAAATGTTGTAAACACCTGGAATACTATTTTGATCATGAACCTATGTACCTGCAAACATATCAAACAAACAAGCGCATCTTACCAGAAAATCATCTACACATCCATACTAGTGACTAAGGAATCCAGTAACATATACATGTGAAATCAAAACAACAGATATGTGGGACAGAAATCAGATTTGCATTAAGAATAAATTAAGAAGCTTACAACCATTTCCTTAGTGTCGAAAAAATCCTCCACAAGACAAACACTTCATCCCCAAAAGCTCCAACTTGCTCTCTATGCCTTCCAATGATTTGGACTAGGTAGTCATTTCAACAGCATAACAATACCATTCAGTTCTCCCCATCAACTATGGATATGAGATCGTATTTATAAGGTTCAATGGATAGGGATAGTTGAGAGAATTGTGGGTGAGGTAGCTCTAAGATCCTACCAAGAGGGATCTCGAGCTCAACTAACCCATATTGATAGGGATAAGGGAGGACATGAGGCTCATGATCTAGAAGCCTTGAGAAACTTCTCTTTTTCCCATTTTACCTAGGGTACCACTTTTGTTCCCTTATGATAGAGAGGTTTATGTAAGAACCTATTTAAGAACAAAGCCTATAGGCGGTGGCACAACTTCTCTATAACAGGACACAAGCGGTGCTGAAGAAGGTACCGCTCATCAGCCAAAGGGTAAGTAGAATTAACATCCAGAGCAAGTTTCCACTCCAAGTTTTGGGATTAAGGGAAAACATAGGGGTTAAGGATCTCATCACATGGCGGTGACAGGATTTAGGTATAACATAATTCCCCCCAAAGCATGAGGCTTAGAGGGATACAATAAGCGAGAGCTTTGAGAGAACAAGTTGTCTCTTCGAGGTGAGAATGTCATCTCGGTTAGAGAATGTCACCGAGTAAGCATCTATAGTACATCAATACTTTTGACTCATAGACAAATGTAACCAACTCATGGCTGCAGACCAATACAAGGCAGATCCATGAGAGGAATAAACAAGCATGGATACTAGAATACAACGTAGATCCATGTGATAGAGGAATCAAACTTGGACATAGCTGCCAGACATACAACGTAGATCTATGTCATACAGACACAAATTTGAGCATAGCCAGGACCATACAAATTTGGATCCATGATAGATATACAAAACTCCATCGCAACCTGGGGAAAACAATGAGTGCTAAACAAGTACCTAGGGTCTTTGTATCGTCTTCCACAAAGTATGATTCTATCCATGTGATTACAATGTTCTGAAGTCAAACATGGTAGAAACCACTTGATTATGGGCCAATGATGTAAACCGTTAACAAGTGCGAGGGAGATCACCATTGATGTCAATGATTCCCAAGGTACCCTAGTACAATCTACTGAGCGTGAATAGATGTCTTGATGTCAAACACTCGGTCGATTCCATCGATCAAAGGTCAATGATGTGAACCTATGTTGAGAGCGAGAGAATATGTCATTAAGGCATATAGATCTCAAGGTACTAAATTTTGTTTCTAAGACTATTTCCTGGATGATAAGCTGATGTCGAAAAGAATAGTCTCATTGGAGGGCCATGATGAGTCCCACATCGATGACATGAAACTCAGAACAAAGTTCTGGAATGATGTGAATAAGGTAACCATAAGACTGACTCAAAAGTACTGACACACAAACTTTTTTGACTGCAGAGGTAAACTTCTTCAACTTCCCTTTGAACATCGGGCGGCACGACCAAAGACTTGGCAGCATGACTAAACCAGAAAAACACACAGTGCGACGGTGGATAATCCATTCTTTTGAAAGACTCAAAGGAGTGACATGACTCATGAAAGTGGATCACCACAGATATTAGATGAATACCCAATTGACTGAAATGATATGTAGACAAGTGCCATGTTCAAAGGTAACGACAAACTACTGCCATTTATTTGCAAAATGATTCCATTCCCATTTTTCCCATCATGGTTGATGAGTGCCTCTTTTCAATTTTATGAGTTCAAAGAGGGTAACAAACACTTGTTATAGCTCGTCCGGAGACAAGTCCAAAATCATATGTTTTACGAACCTGAGAGAGGAGGGGTTCGTTCCCAAAATAGGGTCTCTCAATGTTTAATTTAACGAGTCCAATGAAAGTTAACTCGGTATCGTTCATGTTTAGAGAGTCTGAAAAACCACAGAAGAAGACTCCATAGGGTCCTTTTTCATAAAAATAGCTCATTTGAACCAAAAAAGTGATAACCTATCATCAGATGAATGACTCTTCAAGTTCTTTCACAAGCGTGAAGAAGACAAGATCACTCGACAATCTTTTCGTATTTAAGGAGCCCGAAAAAAGTTTAAAGAAGACTCCACTAGGTTTCTTTTCATGATGAGAGATTTTACGAGTCTGAAAAGAATCAGAAATGGACTTGGACCTTTAATGCTAAGTTTCGAGAGCATGACCAAAGTGTCGCAATAAATGCTCAAAAGACTTTTTCCATTTTATGGTAGTATGAAAAAGTAAAAAATGAACTCCCAAAACTTTTACTGCTACTGCTCTTATATCCTGCGACAACTTGAAAAACAAGTTTTAAATTCTCTAATAACTGACATTAAAAGATTGCAACTAATAGATTTTGAGTAATAAATGATTTTAAAACAAAACTATAACATGTCAAACCCAAAAATGTATATAAAATTCATGTAAATAGTAAAAAATCAAAACATTTTACCATTTACCCATAGTGGAGAGCCTCTGGAGCATTTTCTTGGCCATATTTTCAGTCACTGATATCAAGAACATCTACCGTTAGATTCATGCATCGTTAGTTCTAGGTAATATATAAGACCCTACTCTTCATTTCATGCTTTAAATTTTGATTTTTGGTGGTGTTTTGGGCTTATTGGACGAGCCCTAAAACCATGGAAGCTGGCACCGCTCCTATCCCTTGTGGGATAAGTGGTACCCCGCTAGAATTGCGCCAAAAACACTGCGCATAGGTGGTGCCAATGCCTGTCCTCAATGGGACACAGACGGTGCCGACCATGGGTAAATAAAAATGCATACACAAGAAAAAATAGCTCATTTTTGATGATTTGACTGATTGGGAATGTTTCTAATTAGTCTTGTGATGGTTTTTGATAGGTTCTCATTAATAAAAGATGTTCATATGGAAATATAGGAAACATGACAATGATGATGCCTTTTCCGAATGAAATGTGGGTTGTATAGCTACATTGAGATACTATGGACTCTTAAAGTTTTCCCGCACACCTAGCATGGTATCAGATGAGTGACTATTAGAACATATAATCCAGATGTGGAATCTGGAGCAATAGTATTTCGAGGTTGGTGCTCACATATTGACAGTTGAAGTAGAGGACATCTACTTCTTGACAGGCCTATCGAGATAGGATGCTCCCATCTCTTTGATTGGTTCCCATGGAGGGGACATTACTACTCAGGAGTTGGTAAACCGTCATTGCATTCCTGGGACCAAGACATCGGGGAAGAAAATTCCCATAAAAGCAATGGTGGATGGCCCTCTACGGACCGTTTTGTTTACCATGCAGAGAGTGGCGGGAAACCAAGGGGTACACTAGGCATCTAGAGCGCATATGCTCTATTCCATAGAGGCCATGGCACCCACAGTTTTCAACTGGGAGGAAGCTCTACTTCCGATCTTCAAGGATTAGTTGACCAAGTGTTAGTAGGGGGAGCTGAAGCAATTCAGTTTCAGTTCCATTCTATCTTTTTTATTTTTTGAGCGGGTTCCACAGATGAGACCCCAGGCAATCTTTACAGAGTTGAGGGCGTGGGACCCTTGCATGCAGAGATGGGTCTGGATCATGGCCCGTACTGGAGTGGGTAGAGGCAAGGTAAAGTTCGGTGACCCATTCTTTCGATGGTTGAGAGATCAGTTCCTCATGGTGGAGGACTATGCATATGCGGGCACTGACTTCAGTGGTGACCCTAACCTACCGCTCCCACTTGGTGGACGGTGGGGTGATATTGGTAAGAAACAAAAAATCCTAAAATGGAAATAGTGTTTTTATGTTTTGATGTTTTATATTTTTTATGTTTGGTAACGAGGCTTGAATGTTTTCATGCAGACGTTGGAGCAGCACAACCTGGGGGAGCCTCTCCATTAGACAGGCAATCTGAAGCCCATTTTGTACCACAGGGTGATGATGTGATAGGGGAGATAGAGGAGAACCTCGAGAGATTGAATCTAGACATCCTAGATGCCTTGATAGATGACCTCCCATTGAGGTAGCAGAGGCCTACTGCAGGAGTACCAGGTCGTTTCAACATACTGCTACATAGAGTAGCTCGGGCAGTTATGTGTTGCCACGAGCATCATTAGATGATGAGTGCATGGTGTAACCACTAAAAGATGATAGATAGCTTTAGGACTTTTGTATGATGATTTTTTTCCTGAAAGACTACACGCTTCAGATGAGGTCTCGTGACCTATTTTTTGTAAAACATGTTTATATATATACATAATTCTACCTTACTGTTTATATGTCTCAAATGGTGAATGTGTTTTATATGATTTTTATGTGTCTTTTATAGTTTATTTACAATGAACCATGTTTGATTTTCATGTCATGAATGGGAAATATTCCAGTCTAGGATGTAATTTGCCAATGAGTCGGCAACTGCATTATGTTCCCTAGGGATATGCCTATAGGTGATAGTTTCAAATGACCTTTCTAATAAATGTACCCTCCGAAAGAGACAGAGAAGCACATGATTCCTAATGGTATAGACATGGTTTAAATGACAAACCACAAGTTGTGAGTCCATCAAGACTACCAAGTTGTGAACATCTTGGGAGGCAACTTCAGTCAGAAGACCTATGACTGCTCGATACTCGACGATATTGTTGGTAGCGGGACAAATACAAACCGCTCCTAAACTGACCAAATCGTAAGCTGGGGAATATAGAACCCAAGAATTTGAGGCAAGATTCAAGGTGTGGCGGCAAGCACCATCAGCAAAGCTATAGAAATCCATATGCTCTGCATGACCAAAACATGGTATAAACAGATACAGACACTAAACTCAAAACCATATTGAAAATACTTAAGCACACTAAAAGTAAAGTAATATATATATATATATATATATATACACAAGATACTATCCAAGAGAGATCTACGCATAGTACCTCTTCAGGTACAACCCATTATGAGGTTGTCCTAAAGGGATTCCATCATAGTCCACGAGCTCGTAGGCCCCTTTCTCTAAAACTTTGGAAATAATGAAAGGATCGTACCACATGGATTTGAACCTTCCTTTCCCTAGTTTGTCATATCTTTGATCATAAGTCAAAACTAGGTCACCCTCATTAAAGGCACGAGGTTGGATAGACTTGTCATACTGCGCCTTGACATGTTTCTTGTGTGCCTCATTAGCTAAGGCAACATCTCTTCTAGTTTCGTCAAGGTTATTCAAGTATAGAAATATCTCTTCCTCTGCAGAAGTGTCTAGGAGAAGTTCGACGACAAGTTTCAAGGATGGAATCTGACATTGAATCGGTAAGACAACTTCTAGTCCATAGATAAGCTGTAAAGGTGTGAAACCAGTAGCTATTTTCACCAAAGTCTTGTAAGCCCAAAGAGCGGAGAAAAGGATATGGTGCCAGTTGGATTTATGGTCTCCAACCATCCGATGAAGCATCATTTTCAAAAATTTGTTAATGACCTCGACCTAACCATTAGCTTGTGGATAATAAGGTGTAGAGTTTTCATGACAAAACCCTAGCTTGGAACTTAGTTCCTCCATAATTTGATTACGTAAATGTGATCCGTGATCAGTAACTATGGATTGCGGGACTCCAAATCTTGTTATCACATGATTGAACATGAAGAGAGCGGCAGTCTTACCGTTATTTGCATATGTAGGCATGGCCTCAACCCATTTTGTAAAATAGTCAATGGCTATGATGATGTAACCATGCACCCCCACTGAGGAAGGATTACAATGCATATAATCAATCCCCCATTTGGAAAAAGGGAAAACGACAATGACAGGGTGTAACGGAGCAAGATGAGTGCGCTTTTTCGGATAAAAATGTTGA
>LPNX010929834.1:677993-717708 GCA_001517045.1 Pseudotsuga menziesii | reverse complement strand
TTATCAAAGGCTCATTGGGCTTGGTCATCCCAAAAGAACGGAGTGTCCTTCTTAAGGAGACGCATATAACCGTGTGTTTTCTCTGCAAAATTGCACACGAAATGATGGAGGAATTTTTCCTTCCCTTGCAAACTTTGGAGTTCTAGAAGGTTGGTTGGGGCTGGTAGAGCTAAAATAGAGGCAATTTTCAATGGATCTATCTAGATGCCATCCTTAGAAACCACAAAACCTAATAGGTGTCTTGTCTCAATGAAAAAAACATATTTATGAGTATTGAGCCGTATGTTATAATGACGACATCTCAGGAAAATGTCTCTAATATGAATAGGGTGGTCCTCCCGTCGTTGTGAATGAGCTGGGAGGTCATCAAGGTATGGTTCAACATTATATTTTATATCATGAAACACATAGGACATAGCACGCTGGAAAGTGGCTCCAGCATTTTTTAGGCCAAATGGTAACTTCCTGTATGCAAAGGATCCCCATGGGAAAATGAATGTTGTCTTATGCTGATCGGTGGGTAAAATCTCAATCTGATTATAACCCAAAAAGTCATCCATAAATGACAAGATGACACTTCAGGCACAGTTGTCGATAATCTGGTCGATATGCGAAGTGGGAAATTTGTCTTTGGGACAAGATTTGTTCAAATCTCTGAAATCGCTACAAACTCTAATGGTGCCTTGCTTTTTATTGATAGGGACAATGTTCGATACCCATTCTGTCAGGGGTACAGGATAAATAAACCTTGCTTTGAGAATTTTCTCTATTTCAACTTTGATAGATGCGGCTTTCCGTGGATGGAATTGCCTTAGCTTNACAATGTTCGATACCCATTCTGTCAGGGGTACAGGATAAATAAACCTTGCTTTGAGAATTTTCTCTATTTCAACTTTGATAGATGCGGCTTTCCGTGGATGGACTTGCCTTAGCTTTTTCCTGACAGGTTCTACAGTGGGATAGGTTTTTATTTCATGGACCACAATGGATGGGTCTATCCCTGACATTTCTTCATAAGACTAGGAAAAAACATCACATAAATATTTGAAAAGTGCTCTATATGCTTCAGATTCTTTTGTTGAGAAGTTTTGCCCAACATGAACATGCTCAAGGGTACCGGGCTTGGCTGATATGTCAATTGAATTTGTTTGAGTAATGTTGCATAGGTTTCCTTCGGAATCTATGTCTTGCAACAATATAGGAGTTTGAGGTGTGTTGACAATATCAGTGGAAAAAAGGGATGCAAAATCATGGTCTACCGAACTGGTGTTCGGGAGGAACGATGATCTATGATGATGATCCTCCCATATAGGCTCATTCGTACTCATGATCTCCATAATGGAATTATCGAAAGGAAAAGAATGGGAGAGATAATCCAGAATAGGAAGAGATGGTTCTAACCAGTAGGGCAGGTGGTATGAGTCCGAAGCCATCAGATGAAGCTCATCAGTGTGGTCATTGAAAATGGTTTGGATAACATTGTACATTTATTCATGCAGACTCAATGAGGTGGACTCAATAATTTGTTTTCCCTTTGGTTCATAATCAAATGATGAAATCATATTTAATGTCGTCGTGTCTGTGTTAGGAGGGTTTGAGGGAAAAATACCCATAAGGGATGAATCCTTCAACATGCATACCCTAATCGACTGGTAAGGAGGAGGGGACTGTCCTAACATAGGGATGTTATTAGCCGTAGAGGTAGTAACATCCGACGTATAGAAATCGAGCTGGTCAATGGTGACAATCCTCCCTAGATGCAGAAATTGGACAGTTTGAAATACCGTCCAAGCGACAACATTCATAGCGTAAAACCAATTTTTTCCTAGAAGGAGGTTGTAGTATAATGGGGCATCTACTACTTCCACTTGAATAGAAATAGATTGACCCCCAAGCTCAACTGAAAGGGTTGGTATGAGACCATGGGGATGGAAACCTCATCCATCAAAGGATTTCAGAGTCGTAGGTGATGTTACAAGCTTGGGAGAGCCAATAGCTTTCCAACAAGACAGGGACAAAACCGAATTTGAAGCTCCTTCGCCCAAGACAGTTCTAAAGAATTTCTTTTCAACTACTTTCATTATGATTTGGAAAGCAAGTTTGTGAGGTAGTCTAGACTTATAGTTCTCTACATTGAAATGGATCAAATTAGTATTGTCTAGGTCTAAAGCTTCTAACGCAGTTAACAAGTTTTTTCGTTGTGTAGGACAAATTTGGAGTACTTCTAAGGTAGACATTGCACATGGTGCATGAGCAAGCCTTCTTCAACTACATTATAAAATTGAGCATCTCGGGAATTAGGGTTAAAAACAGCCTTCCTAAGAGTACTCTTGGGTGGACGCAAAACCATGTCGAGGTTAGGTTTCTCGATGGTTAGGGGAACAACAGAGGAGGACTTGGGAGAAATAGTAGAGGGAGCTTTTCCTAAAGAAGATTTGTCTTCTTTCTCGTTTGCGGGTTTGTCATAACTCTGAATTCAAGTTTGCAAACTAATAGTGTCTGAAGACATCATGGGAATTTCCTTCGAAGAACTATAATTTCCCTTATTAGACATGTGGCCTATCAGTTGTTGTTGAGAGGGAAAAGGATTCGTGAGATTTGTGGGCGCGGGATTAGTTTTCAAGAATTGGGTGATTTTGTCACGATGAGGACACTCTTTCATGAAATGGTCAACTCCACATAGTAGACATGGATATTTTTCTTTTCCTTTTCCTTTATTGTTCTCGTTGATGGTTGGTCTTGGATTCTCCTGTTGGTTTCCATGTTTTTTGTTTTTAGCTTTACCTTTATTTTTATTGTTGCCAGGAATTTGAATACTCTGAATGGAATTTATTTTGGAGTAAATCTTAGGAGTTGAAGGAGTCAGGGTAGAAGTTTGAGGTTGCTTGGCAAGTTTTCTGTCGACGGGGACTGGATTGAACCAACAATCCCATCAACAGGGGTTTCTGTTGGTGGCTTGGCAAGATCCGTGCTTGGGCGAGGAGATTGAGGGATCAAGCCATAGAATGTTTTGGACTGGAAATAGACCAAGTCTAGATATTGGGCTTGACTAGTGGCTTGCTCTTCAGTAATGGCACCGCCCATAGCCACATCTTGAGTGATTGGAGGCAACAAAGATTTAGTAAACCAATCAGCTAACAACTAATCTGGGATAGGAGCCTTAATAAGTCTTCTCCACCTTCTCCACTCATGGATACGATTGAATATGTGGGTGGAGGTGATCTTTCATAGAGAAGTTAAGAGATCTATACTCATTTCATAATGGATAGGAATCTGAAAGTGTGTAAGAAACACAGTTGCCAACGAGCCAAAATCCACAAACGAATTTTGTGGAATTTCAATGTACCATTTCGTGGCGGTATCAGTCAAAGTTCGCTGGAAGAGTCTTAAACAAACTGAATCATCCATAAGGGAGTTCAAATAACACCACAAATGGAATGTCATGACATGGTTTTTTGGATCATCTCCCTGGTTCCCATCGAACTTTGGAATGTCCAATGGTAACTTTACTGGAATGGAAGACCATGAGGGGTTATGTCGAATGGGATCATTAATCAACTTGGACAAATTAGAAAAGTCCAAAGTTGCTAGGAAAGGTAACTGGTGATTAGGTTGCACATATTGGTAGTACTGATATGTCATATAAGTACCAGTAGGACCATAAGTAGACTGATAGACAGGTTGTTGTGATGAATAACTGCTTGAAGATCCACCCGCGGGGGGTTGATTTTCGGTATCAGGACCATTAGGACCGTCGGAGCCTCTAGGAGGAGGACCACTAGGGCCTCCAGGACCACCAGGACCATTGGGACCACCAAGAACACCTAGACAGAGGAGGACCACCTGATCCTTCAGGACCCCTGGGAGGTAAACCTCTGGAGCCTCTGGAACCACTAGGAGGAGGGCTACAACACCCTCCGGGACCATTAGGAGGGAATCCACTAGCCCCCCCAGGACCACCAGGACCATTGGGACCACCAAGAACACCTAGACAGAGGAGGACCACCTGATCCTTCAGGACCCCTGGGAGGTAAACCTCTGGAGCCTCTGAAACCACTAGGAGGAGGGCTACAACACCCTCCGGGACCATTAGGAGGGAATCCACTAGCCCCCCCAGGACCACCAGGACCATTAGGAACATAATGAGGAAATCCACCATGCTCTCCAGGACCATTAGGCCCCCCAGTGGGAGGACCTCCATAAGGTGGTCCTCTGGCACCCCCTGCAATATGTATAGGTATCCCTCCCATAGCTGGCATGTAGGACTAGTTAGGTTGCCCCCATGGTGTGAAAGTATTACTAGGATATGGAATTCCAGCATAAGGCATTCCTGTAGGGTTGGGTTGGTAATTAATGTTTCCTACAGGTACTTGATTTGCTGTGTAACCATACCCCCAAGAGGTTTGATTGGTTACAGGTTGTGCCTCCAAGGGCTGACCTAAACTGGATGGGGGGTTAACCACATTCATGTGGGTAGGAGGGACATAAACTATAGATTTCTCTATACTAGAGGCCTTCCCATGACTAGCTACAATTCCAGTGACAGATAACGTAGGTCGTGCCGGGGGTTGCCCCTTGGCACTAGAAGGTATTGATGAAACACAAATTGAATATTGTGCCCTAGGTGCGGAAGACCCAGGAGGATTGGGAGCAGACATAATATGGGAGGTGGTGGGGTTGGTAGTTTGACCTGGATTATGTGGAGTCACAGTGCAATCTAGAATAGGTTCAATGGGTCTCATAGAATCAACAAGTGAGCGATATCCCATAGGAAAAACTGCTGAACGAGGTGGTGGTGTACCCAATATGTTATCTATTTTCTTCTTAATTTCTTGTGCATGGAGAATAGATGCCTGGTATTGTCTATGTTCTTCTTCATTTGGTGAAACTTCTTCAGAAGAGTTAAAATAGGTGCCAAACGAGGCAATGGCTTGTCCTATAGAGGTATCCCAAAATGGAGCATTGGGACCATAATCTAGATGGGTAGTATCATCAACATGGCCTTCTATGGGAGAATGGAATGAAGTATTACCCCTATAAGGTTGTTGGACCAAGGGAGGCATGTGCGAAGGATATGGATATCCACTTTCTGCAACCACATTTTCTCCCACTTGGGAGTTGGTAGTAGCTCCTTGGTTGAAAGCTTCCATAGGATTTTCTCCTGAAACAGGAATAAAATCAGGTGGCAAGCCCCGTACTCTTCTGGACTGTCTTAATTCATTCAGTTTGTATAGTTCCTATCTAACCTAAGGTCTCAAAACTAGAAAACACACCAAAAATTTCCCTACTCAATCTATAGGCCAAACAAGCAAACTTAAAT
This sequence comes from Pseudotsuga menziesii, assembly GCA_001517045.1. Lineage (NCBI taxonomy): Eukaryota > Viridiplantae > Streptophyta > Pinopsida > Pinales > Pinaceae > Pseudotsuga > Pseudotsuga menziesii. The sequence continues at coordinate 712,388 of LPNX010929834.1, read as the reverse complement.
GACAGGAGGAGTTCAGATAGTCAGGTCTCTCACCAGGATTTTCAAGAAGGTTCCACTCATGATATACCTCAAGGGTACGTGCATAGTAATCTCCCCAAATTTTCTTTTCGGTGTATGGCTCCAAGCAAGATGACCAAAGGGATTTTCTTAGATAGATAAGGTATTCTAGTGGGGTCTCCCGCTATACGCAAGGTACGTGGGATCTCAAATCGGTAGTAGTGTTGTCTAATGCATAACCATTCACTAGGGGACTTCCTATATACAATCGAGTACGTGAAGTACCTTTCTATATACCTCAAGGGTACATGAAAGGTCGTTCGATATACCGACAGTACGTGGAATAACTGCACGAGTCCCAGGATGTAATGCAGATGAGTAATGATAGCTCCTACGCTTTACAATTCCTGAACACGTCTCTATCCTATCACTCAAATTGCTATGCAAATTTTATCCTATAACTACCGTTAATTTTAAATGGACGATTAGGTGAATGCATGGAATTTTGACAGAAAAAAAAGTAAAACCATGCAGAATGTAGATGCAAATATTTCACTTTACCGTTTGTGGTATGCCTACCTACGGGAGGAAAAGAGAGTATTTTCTTTTCATTTTGAAAACCAAAAATTCCCAAACAACTACTTTGAACAAATCAAATATAAAGACAAGCAACACATTCCAAACTCATTTTTATTTTTGAAAGCAATCAAAGGGATAAGAGTCTCTTTTCCTAAAAGAAAAACAACAAGCACTCTACATGCATATGAACTCTATTTTTTCAATTTTTCTTAAAACATAGATAGATCTAACTTAAAAATACACTATTTTTTATTTTGATGAGATATTACTAATGCAAGAGAGACAGAAGAACAAAGAGAACCTCAAAGCTTGTGAGGCTAATCAGAGATCCAATGCCCTATGCTCAGTAATGATAATGACCTAATATCAATCAAAAAAATTTCTTTTTAAAAGCAAAAGGAAGTCCTCTATCGAAAAAATGAAATTAAGATGATAATCAAATGGTTTTTCTTTCAGTCTTTATAAAATATACGAAAAGAGAACTAACTGAAACCTAAGCTTTCAAAAATTCCTTTCAAAATCACAACCAACAAGCATCAAAGTAAATGAATAATCAACAAGCCTAATCTAGCTTTTGAATTCTTCAATCAAACCAATCTTTTACCACAGAATTTTTAACAATGAGCATACAGATTCTAACACACAAGCCTGACAGTGCAGGGTTGAAAGCAAACAAACTCAACTTTTTGCAAAAATTGACAAAAAACTAGTTCAGAACAAGGCCTACTTGGAACCGTGCTGGAGGGGTCTTGACAGAGCGGTTCTGGACAAGCACTGCTTCTGGATAAAGGGACTCAGGCGGTGGCACCGCTTATGGCTAACAGAATTTAGGCGGTGGCACCGCTTGTTGCCAACAGCAAATGTGCAGTTCCCTTAATAGATCCAAAACACAAGGAGAATGAGAAATCAAGTTAAAAATTGATCAAATTAAGGTAAAGATTGATGAATTGACAGTAAAAAAGAGCATATAAGGTTAAAATAGTTCAGATCTGAAAGTTTCAAACCAAAATTCACTAATTCAGATGGTAGATCTAACTGAAGAGAGTTGGAGATGGAGCCTAGATTCAGACAAGGGTTCAAGGACCGAGGAAGATCAAATCAACTGAAATTTGCTTTGTTCCCTAGCGGAGTTGCCAGATTTGTTATCAGGAATATTGCACCTTTTGTGGACAGAAGTTGTTCCTCTGGTCTGAATGGTTCATATCCAGAACAAATGAGTGAACGAAAAAGGATGAAGACCTTCCCTGAATGTTGTAAACACCTAGAATGTTGCTTTGATCATGAACCCGTGTACCCAAAAACATATCAAACAAACAAGTGCATCAAAGCTACCGAAAAATCATCTACACATCCATACTAGTAACTAAGGAATCCAGTAACATTTACATGTGAAATCAAAACAACAGATATGTGGGACATAAATTAGCTTTGCATTAAGAATGAATGAAGAAGCTTACAACCATTGCCTTAGTGTTGACAAAATCCTCCACAAGACAAACACTTCATTCCCAAAATCTCCAACTTGCTCTTTATGCTCTCCAATGATTTGGACTAGGTAGTCAATTCAACAACATAACAATACCATTTAGTTCTCCCCCTCAACTATGGATATGAGCTCATATTTATAAGGCTCAATGTATAGGGATAGTTGAGAGAATTGTGGTTGAGGTGGCTCTAAGATCCTACCAAGAGGGATCTCAAGCTCAACTAACCCATATTGATAGGGATAAGAGAGGACATGAGGCTCATGATCTAGAATCCTCGAGAAACTTCTCTTTTTCCCATTTTACCCAGGATACCGCTTTTGTTCCCTTATGACACAGTGGTTTAGGTAAGAACCGCTTTAAGAAAAAAGCATATAGGTGGTGGCACCGCTTCTCTATAATGGGACACAGGCAGTGCTGAAGAAGGTACCGTTCATCAACCAAAGGGTAAGCGTGGCGCTAGGTTTTTTCAACTAGAATTAACATTCAAAGCAAGTTTCCACTCCAAGTTTTGGGATTAAGAGCAAACATAGGGGTTAAGGATCTCATCACATGATGGTGACAGGATTTACGTATAACAATAGTCAATAGGTATGATAATCATTTTGTTATGTAACCTTTTCATTGGGGAGGCATAAGGCATACATGAATTTATGTGTTGGACTATAGGCAGGTTTTCCACAGAAAAAACTTGTTGCATACAAAAAAATTAATGTAACTTTGATTCTCTCTTTGAATATCAAGTTACTAGATGTTTTTTTCTTTTGAAAATAAAAGAGTTACTCCCAAAAAACTGACATTTATTACACACACACACACACACACACACCAAAAAATATTGGAATTTATAGAAAATATCGGTTCTGCAAAAAAAGGTCATGGATTCTATAGTCTGATTTGAGATGCATGTTTTTTGAGTTTTTGTGAACAAAATTATGACTTGTTTCAGGGTCGAATCTATTTGTATATTTTTACTCCTGACCTGTGGAGTATTGTGGCCTATGTTAGTGTTCGAGAAAATATGAAGAAACTTGAACTTTAAAACTTTAATCCACAATTACGGTGCAAAAATGTTGACACGGTGGGCATTTCTTTGGAGTATTGTGGCCTATGTTAGTGTTCGAGAAAATATGAAGAAACTTGAACTTTAAAACTTTAATCCACAATTACGGTGCAAATAGATCTCATCAATATTCCAAAGACATAAATAATTCAAACCATAGAAGATAATGTATACCCTGGGAAAACCCTCCAGTATTTTGGAGGATAAAAAACCCAACAAACAATCTTAGAGTATGATTGATAATCATCAAATAATAATTACAACATAATAGCATATTGTCGTTTCAAGAGCACAAGAGAGTAGAGATCAAATGGAACACGATGATGATCTTGCCAAGTGCATATCACTTTAATAACAAGTCAAATTAGGTCATACAAGAAAGGTAGAAAATATTTGCATGCTTCATTAACTTGTTAACACTGAGAACATTGTCTAATCATCAACCATGTGCCCCCACTAATTCACTGAGTTTAACTGCCTCTAACTGAGTTGTTAACTAAATGAACTGAACTGAACTAAATGGAATTGCATGTAACTGAATGGAACTGAATGCAAATGAACAGAATTGAATGTAATTGAACATAACTGAATAGAACTAAATATAACTGAATGTAACTAGCATCTTCTCCATCAGTGTCATCTTCAACAATTACTTGCATAAATTAAGGAGTCAATTCCTTAATTAACTGAACTTGTTTGATCACATCTAAGAATCAACTGATTTCTTATTATTGGAGTTCACTAGGAGGCATACATGGAAAATTGGAATTCTCTCTCTATCTCTATGCTTGTATTAATTTTCTTTGCATGGTTCATATGTGTTTTCATTAATTCTATATCATATCATACTCATAAGATTGTTTCTGAACCTATGATCTATGTATTACCCTGGGTCATATAGTCATATGCTAAAGTAAATCATTCTAGGGGTATCTAATCCCTAAAGGATAATTGTAGCACCCGTTGACCATGAATAGCCATACATCACAATGTATATCCACTTTACACAATAAAGTACACCACCTCACAACATGAGGATATATGTAGAACTTGATATTACTCACAAGTCTATTGTCTTGATATTACTCACAAGCTTTACAACATCACCACTCAATCATATGAGGATATTTGTAAGACTTGATATTACTCACAAGAATCACCTTTATATTACTCACAACCTTTACAGCATCACCAACTCAATCATATAAGGATATTTGTAGGAATTTATATTACTCACAAGTATATTGTATTGATATTACTCACAAGATTGGAGAGTGACTCCTGATGTTGTAATCTCAATAGCCTAACCTTAGCTTTCTTCTATTTCGATATCCTTCTAAATATGCGGGTTGTTTATGAGTGGCGTACTCCCCTTTTATAAGTCTATACACATTTCTTGGTTTGTGTTCTTCCTATGGAACAACTCAAATCCATAATCTATTTAATTGAATTCCTCTCCTTGTATAGTGTCCCTCACCTCATCCAAATGCTTTTCTACAACATGTTGAAATCCATTTAAAAACTTATTTTCAAGTTTGCATCATATTGAGTTTTCACCTTTTGTTGTCAACTCTATGTGTGCCTTGATAAATCCTCATGGGTAGGAAAACAATAATTTTTGTTGATTTTCAATCAACATGGAAACTTTCCAAAGTTAGGGATCTTCCTTATTTGGAAGATAATAAATGATATTATTTCTAATAAGGCCTCAACTAATAAACCTTTTCTATGGGAGGATTGAATGTTTTTTTTTAATTGTCTTTGCAAATTGATGCACAAGTCTACAACGTTCCACCCTTAGTCAACTTTTGGATATTGGGAAGGATCTCATTACATGAAGAGTTGAGGAGTTGAAGTCCCAAAATGTATTAGTTGTATCCCTTGCCTTGTTTCCAACAAACATAATGGAGTGTAGGAAAGCCTCACGATTGGGTAGGTGGATCTATGTTGAAGCGCCATGATCATTATCATGGATGGGAACATTATATATGTTGTAATAAATTTGTAATATTCAATATTGTACTTTATACTTATCTCTTTTGGGTGATTTAGTTTAAGCAATCACTCAATCAATTATTGTATTATATTGGAGACATGGTCAAACTTGATCACTCTCCTAATTTTTTTTATTATAGATATATTTATTAAAATAAAACAGCGTACAAATATGTGTAAAGTTTCGACAATCTCATCTAATAGTGGCATATTTTCTCTCTTATGTTATCTTATGTTTGCATTAAATGTATTGTGTTGATCTCATTTGGCGTTATAGATCATATCAATTAGTACTAGAGACGAACAATCACACCCTCTAGATCTAGTCACATCTAAGGTTTCTATCTCATACCCTTGCTACATTTAACACCATCATGTTGCTCATGATCAAGGCCTTAGATATAGTATCCTTCAGGTTTTTTAATTCTTACAATTGTGGTTTGTTAGATTTAAAAAATAGCCATAATATGCAAAACTTTGGCTCCATTTCCAAATTGGGTCATAATAGAGATTCAATGCAATATTACAATAATTATTCCCTCGAGAAGTTGAACCTCTTGTATATTTTACAACCCTATCTTATGAAGGAATCTTCTCTTTGAACACGAGTCATATTGAATTCACACCAATACCCTCGGAAGTATACTTTTAAAACCATTTTTGAATTAGGGTCATAATTGTGATTCTACATAGTGTTGAGGAAGTTACAACAATTTTAAGTTGCAGTTTTGTACTTTTGCCTCACAAGCCTCCCTAAAAGGGATGAAGTTTCCACTGATTTTCTTCATTTTGACGAGTATCAAATCCTACTAGGTCATGTCTTCAAGTTTGAACATATGTTCTGATATGAAACTGTTAACCAAAACCAAGGAATCAAGTTTCATTAAATGAGAAGATGAGGATAATTTGAATACAAAACACGCGATTCAATGAAATTTATTATGTCTAGAACAACTGGTACATAATATTGTGCTAGTAATTATGAGCAGACGCTCCTCCATCTAACACGCGCCCAGTCCATGAAAAGTGTCAAACCTTAATTTCAAAATTTGGAAAATCCGGCAGCACCAACCTGTAAAATCATTAAGTATTTTGCTGCCAGAATGTACTATGATAACACATTCACCAATGCATTAAATTTGGAATATCACATCATATTTATAAATACCTTTGGAATAATTGATGAATATGAGCCATATTTTATCATATTTACCATAAAATGCACAAAGGAAATAAAAACTACTAAGCAAGCAATAATTATAACCTAAGGAACATACTTACATTATAGCAAAAGGTGACCTACTAGGAAAAACCTATGGTAGAACTAGGATACAATTCCAGTGCTAACATCTGGATCTGGCTGGGGATAAAGATCTCCTTATGAGGCTTTAAGAACATATTGGCCACGTGCCTTCAAAATTTGCTAGAATTATACCCTATGGAATTAAACTGAAATTGAAATTTCTGTGATATCCATTGGGCTGGAGTCTTATTCCAAAACAAATAAAATCCAAAACTGAAATGGTATATACAATGAAATTTAATCACCTATGATCTTAGTATGTGTATACATGTTTCAAAAACCACCCATTAACTGGGCCTACAACTTTGTCACTATTCAAGTTTTGTAACACAAAAGTGTTATTTCTAAAAAAATATATAATTTTAAAAGGTCCAAGCAATAAATTATTGAATTTTCCATGATTACCTTTTTCATCTGTTTGTGAATCCCACCTGAGAACTGTATCACCAATTGAGAAAGTATATTTTTTTACTTTCCTATCAAAACTTTCTTTGACTCTCCTTTTATAAGCCTCATTTTTTTCTACTATTGCTTCTTTTTCCTAGTGCAGTTTAACTATCTGAAACATTCTTCTCTTAACTTCATTCGGTTATTCTTCAACATCCTGAAAAAAATTGATTACTGGAAAACAAAATTGAACAAGAAATACTGCATCAATGCCATAGACAACCTGAAAAGGTGATATTCCAACGGATTTTATGGTGGTCACTCTGTCTTCCCAAAGAGCATATTTTAAAATAATGTCCCAATCCCTTTTCTTTTGAAATAACTACTAATTAATGCTTCTAACAATACTCTTATTAGTGTATTTTGCTAACCCATTTCCTTGAGGGTAATAGGGTGTAGATTTCTTCAATATGATGTTATTTTATTCACAAAAAATTATCATATTTTTAGATTTAAAGGCTGGAGCATTGTCCATTATCAGGGCATCCAAATATGCTAAAAATATTTTCTTGAAGGAAATTAATGATGACTTTGTATGTTGCTCTTCTTGTGGGAATTTCTTCCACCCACTTGGTAAAAAATTAAGTGGCTGTTAAAATCCACTTATGTTTTCCACTGGAGGGAGGATGAATCTCATCTATAAAATATAAACTCCACTGTTGAAATGTAGCATTCATTGAAATAGGCTTTAGGGGTAGAGATTACAACTTGTGTTTACCAACTAACTTTTGACATTCGATGGAAGTTTTGACCCGAGAATACGCATATTTTAAAAGGGAGGGCCAATAGTATCATGCTCTTAGAATTTTGAATGTTATTGCTTTCTAGTATTTGTGACTTCCATGCGCACCTCCATGTAATTTTTTAGTAACTGAATCAACCTCAAATCTGTCCAAGCATTTAAGCAATATACCTCCAAGGTATTTCTAATATAGAATTTGATCAATTAAAACATATTTAATAGCCTTAAGTTTTAATGATCTATATTCACTCTTATTCAGATCAGGAGGACACTGTAAATACAACAAAAAATAAACAATCTAACCATACCATGGGAAATCAAGATATTTGTCATAAATTTGTTCCTTATCATTCTCTGTTGCCAATCCTTGCACTGGATGTTCGACTATCAAATGAAGGTCTAAAGCTTGACAATTTGAGTCCGCTAAAAGTTTAGCTAAACCCTGTACTTTGACCAACTTAGTAGGACTGATATCACAATCATATTCCATGGTTTTATCTATCCAACGTCCTCTTTTTCTTTCATTGTCAGGTTTCACCAGAATCTCGTTTATTTCTACACTTGGAACATAAGCTATGATTTTAGAATGCAAAACATAAATCCTGAAGAATTTCAGAGCTTTAACCGATGTGTGAGCTTGTTTTCCATTGTGTTATATTTAAGCTCTGAATCTCTTAACGTTTTACTAAAAAAATGAAATTGGTTGTTCTAAAGAATCATAATTCTTTTGTAATAGTACAACAACTATAATATATTTAGATGCAAATGAAAAGATTGAAAAATATTCAGTAAAATCAAGACTTACTAACACTGGTGACTCTATGAGTGCTTGCTTTATCCTTTCAAAAGACATCCTAGCCTTAGCTGTCCACTTAACTTTCATGTCTTTATTAAGCATATATGTGATATGTTTAATAATCTCTGCAAAATTAGGGATAAACCACCTTAAAAAAAATTCCAATGAAAGATTGAATCTCTTTTTTATTTCTAGGGATATTGATCTTTAGGATGGATTTAACATGTTTTGGATCTATTTTAATCCCTTCAAAATATACTATATGACCTAAGAGCTTACCTTCCGCCATGGAAAAATGATACTTCTTTGTATTTAAGATTATCCAAATTTTCTACACTTAAGAAAAGTTTGTTTCAAATGCTTTAGATGTTCATCATTGGATTTAGAGAATACTATAATGCCATCTAGATATATAACTACAAACTTTTCTTTCTCACCAGGAAAAGCTATATACATAGCCCTTTGAAATGTAGCACCTACATTCATGAGTCCAAAAGGAATTTTGTCATACATAAACGTGCCCCAAGGAGTAGTAAAGGTTGTTTTTCCCATGTCCTATGGATGCACAACAATCTGATTATAGCCAGAGAATCAATCATTGATATCCTTTGGGAACCCACCACTCTCTGCAAAATCTAATAAATTTTGGGAAGTGGGTAGTTGTCTTTAAGGGATCATCTGTTCAAATTATGAAAGTCTACACAAAGGATTATTTCCCCATTCTTTTTGCGTACTAGCATTATATTTTCTACCCAAGAAGAATATCTAAGAGTTATTATAATCTTTGCATCTAATAATTTTTTGACCTCTTTTTCAATAACTGGAAGCAATGCTAGATTAAGTCTTCTAAGCTTTTGTTTAAAAGGCTTAGTATTTGGTTTTAATGGAACCTTATGCTAGATTATGTTGGTGTTATACGTTTTCAAATCTTCATATGACCAATCAAAGATATCAACAAAATCTTTTAGCAGTTTAATGTACTTGTTCCTTTCCTCTTCTGAAAGTGTCTTAGATATTTTAATCATTTTAAGCTCAACATCAATACAAATATTATAATTTAAGAAATTTTCTTCAGAATATTGCAAGGTAGGATTCAATAAAGGGTCATATTTTGAAAACAATCTGTCAAGATGAACAAGCCCTTTAGAAATGAAATTTCCTTTTATTTCAATTATCTTGTGGTTTCCAATTGAGTTTTTTGTACATGAAGCACTTTCATCCTAGTCAATATTTTGATCCTGATCAATCAATGAGGTAGAAAAATCACCTATCACATTCTAATTTTTTTTTAATCTCCTGATAATCATGGAAAAATTTCCAATGTTTAATATTATCTGGAATTGAAAGTCTGTACCTCACTTCAATTGGATACTTGAGGTGTGTTAATTTTGAAACCTTAAAGTAAGTTGTTGCCAAAGCCAATGAATCTGTTGTTTGATTATGATCTCCTGCGATAAAATATATATTGAAAGCTAAGAAAACACTATCAACCAAATCCCATACCTCATTCTGTTATACTTATAACAATTGCTGCTTCACCTGATATACATTCTTCACTTGCTGAACCACTGATTCAGAGTCACCAAACACAGTAAGATGCTAAATGTTTAGGTCCTTTGCATCCTGTTGAGCCCCATTTTGTTACCCTTTTTGAGCTAAAAAACTTATGTATTAACAAACATTTTGCTGTCATTTTGGCGTCTTTGCATCATATAGATTACTATTCAGCTTCAGGTATGATCTTATTTTGGATTTATTTAAGATTGATTCATTCTTGATTATTTTACTGTTTTAATGAGTAAATTTGATGATTAATTGATGTAACTGCTAACAAATGCATTCGTTGATTGTAGAGCATGCTTTTTGGGTGAATTTGACATGCAGACACACATTCAGCTAGATATGCGTGTAGCATATCCAGCTCATCATTCATCTTGCCGAGACAACCGCGCTTTGGAATTGATTGATTCTCCAACATTTAAGCATGGAGCGACCTACAACCATTTGTTGTCCATATGCTGAAGTGATAGCACGAGGCTCGTTCTGGAAGGTTGCCAGCATTGAAATCATGCCATCAGTTAACACCAAAGAAGGGAAGCATGTATGCCACCTCATGCCCAATGGAAACCAACTTACGATAAGGGAGGAAAAAAGACTGTGTGTTGGCATCAGAGAAACGGATTGTAATATTGGTTGACTAATCTCAAAGAGTAGTCAACCACTAAAGGGTCAACTTTCTCGCTTTCTCAAAACTATATATATAAGAACGCTTGTATGTGAGAAGAGGTTAAGTTAGGAAGTAGTAGTTTTTAGCTCAGCAAGTTTCTATGTAATTCGGACTCTGTTTTATATTTTTAATAGAAGTTTTATTGCATTCTCTACGATCGTGTTCCATTAGCATTTAGCAGGCTATGAATTTGTTTGCTGGGAGGGCCCCCCGCCAATTAGAGTTTTATATTTTCGTATAGTCTCTTTCATTTCCTTTTCTGTAATTAGTATAGCTTTGTTCATAGATTGTTTATGTAATTTCATTCTTGCAATTGTTTATATTATTTCCTGTAGCTTAGATTTCATTCTAGTATTATGATGCTTATAGCTTAGACTTTATTTCAGTACTATGATGCTTATAGCTTAGATTTCATTTCAGTATTATGATGTTTACATAGTATTTCATTTTAAGTTAGCAATCGGTTGCATATAGACTAGATTGTCATTTCTTTTGATGTTGAATATAGATTAGATTGTCATTTCTTTTGATGCATTTCCAGTTTATTATTTGATTCAATGTTAATAGAATAAATTGCTTTCAATACTGTAGAATTTAATTATAGTTACTTTCAATTCTGTTAGTTCTTATTATGTTCTGAATTTAGCTAGTTTCCAATTTCTTTTTAAATTGCAATAGGTAATGATGTTTTCAAGTTATGAATTGTATTTGAATTATCTTGTAGGGTAAATGTAGTTGTTAAATAGGTTTAATTTATGTATTTACATTCTAGTTATTACATGCATGAGTCAGCTGTCCCGAGCCCATCTAGATTAATCATTTTTTTCAAAGTTTTAAGTGTTTTTGTATACAGACTATCATATAGACAGACTATTTGGTTTGTTATACAGACTGCCATTTCAATCTGTTGTTCAATCTTTCATTCAGTCTTCAGCATATTTTACATAGTTTAAGTTTATTTTCTTTAGTTTCTTGAGTATGTTTTGATTAGAATAGTTAGACAGTGATTACATTTCCTTTTTAAAGTCTGTGGTTAAATTATTTAGAGTACTTATCAAGTCTTTATTTCTCTTTACCGTTTTGTAATATTAGCTTCAATTGATTTCATTTCTTCATATGTGATTACGGGTTAGTTATATTAACAGATAGGTTGATAGGTTATACATAGAAGTTGTTCTTTTTAGTTAGATGGTTACTAAACAAGAATTAAGATCATCTTCATTAGGTTTTCTATTGTTTATAAGTTAGGTCCTCTCCTTTGCATTTCTGTTTTGTCTTTTGTTAAGTGTCCATGACATAAAGAACCATGTTTACCATTACTTGCAACTGGACATTCCTTATTTTACATATTTTCGTAGAGGTAAAGTTAGACTTAATTCCCTTTAGTTTCTATACCTCATTTGAAAGCCATTTCAACTCTCCTCCTACACCTGTCCCAGTCACTTTAAATTCTTATCCCCAAAATAATCCAGGAGAGTGGGCTTAGTCTGAGTTGCCATGTATATTCTTAGTTCTATATCTTAGTTGATGTAATTTTGTAAAGACTCCTTTGTATAGTTAGATTTCAAAGTTGTTTAAAGTAGTAGAATAGATCTTAAGGGATAGTTTATTATCTTGTTTTTATTTGCATCAAGTATGTATAAAGTAGAGTAGTATAACTGGATACTACACTAGTCTAATCCTCTATCCTAGCTTAATATTCTTAAATGTTGAGTTCTGAGGAGTCTTTGTTTCTTATTTCGAAATATATTTTGATATGTGTTTGTTAAAATAAATACAAGGCATCTTAGGAATCCTTTTTGCCTTCGCATATATTTTGTAGCAACTCCAAGCTTACAAACCCCTGTCGATAATTAAATATTAGGTAAACTATTCAAGACAATATTTTTCCCAACACAACCCTTAGCCCAAGAATTAATGCTTCATATTCAACAATATTATATTTTGTTTGGAATTCCAGCTTATACATCAAAGAAATAATCTCACCTCCAGGAGAAATAAGTACAATAACTGCTCTTGCTTCCTCCATACATGATGAACCATCAAAATACATTTTCCATAAATAATCATGAACCTCGGTTTTAGGCTGAACTGTATGATCTTTTTTAATTTGTAAAATACCTGATGTATCATCATTTAAATGTAACATACATGGACCCATATCTTCTTGAACTGCATAAATAGGATGATTTGTAATATTTTTATTGTCACTTACCAAATAAGCAATTTGTACTTCCCTATAAAGTCTCTTGTACTCTCCTCCAAATATTGGAATCCTATCATAAGAAAGATCCATTTGTAAGGTTCCTCCTACCCTATTTTTCCATGACCTTGACAACAACATACCAAATTTGGGAGCAATATCAGCTATAACAACATCCATGAGCACACTTTTCATTGGAATCTGTGTAAGGATGACAACACGATCCTTAATAACCCCAAGGTACTTTACTGCTCTAGAGTCAAAAGCATACAAATCATGGTAAGGCCCAGTGACAATAATCCTTAAAAAATCCTTGATTGCCTTAGGCATGAGATTGTGTGAAGCACCAGAGTCTAGAAGACAAATATGTAACATTTGATAATGATCTGTAAGAGTGATATAAAATGGGGGAGGGTAATCATATTTTTCATCTAGATGATCAAATGTTTTAGGACCAAAAATAATGGTTGAATTTTCATCTTGTAAATTAATCACATATGAAGGGATAGGATTGGATGGAGGATTTAAGATCTTAATAGTAGGTTCTCTATATGCTGGTTTCTAATCAATTCACTTAATGGAATAGGAATTTTGATTTTCCTAATTTCATGTTCAATATTGAAATTAGTAGCAAATTTTCATACATATTCTATATCTGAACCTCTATCCTTATTCCCTTGTTGATCTTGCTTCTTTTCAAAAGACAATCCTTACTTTGCAAGAACATCCCTTTTTTATGCTTATCTTGTGAAGCCTGCTTTATTCCATACCTGAGACCATAATTCTTTTGCTGCATTGCTTGGAAAACATCTGGAATATATGAAGCATGTTCAAAATTATCATTTTCATGATAATCAACCATCTTTGCATAATGATATTCAAACCTAGTTAGAAAATTTGAAGAAGGCAAACCATCCAATTGATCAATGTCTGGATATAATTCTTCAACCTCCATATCATATACTTCATTAGATTCATCCTATTGTATCAAATATTTTTGAAAAGGAGGTTTTATTTTTTGGTCCTAATTATTCCTCCTATCTCTATAAAAAAACCTAGGATTAAATGGCCTTCTAAACTGATTGGGATTTCGATTATCATTTTCCTGAACAAACTTATTTTGAATTCCATTTTCCATTTCCAACCTAGTGATTTTTGCTGATAAATTCTTAATGAGTTTTTTCATCTCATCTATCTTACCATCTGCTACCTTTTCCCCTGAAGTGGACGGTGACATTTCTTTTTTCTTTTTTCTTGTCTTCCCATGATATTCTACTTTATCTCTCAACTTATTTGCTTCCATCAAGTTTGATTCCACCTCCAAAGTTGATTCCTACATATTTACTAGAGAAATGTCTCTTCTTTCCCTTAGTAATAAAGAAAAATCAACATCAAAATAATTTGCATAGGTAAGTTTTGTAGATGTAACAGTAGGCTTAAATTCTGCAGGGATTTTACTATACATCTTGTTGAAGCATTTAGTAAAATTAGTAATTGTTTCACATTGTTTTCTTTTCAAATCTCTAAACTCAATAATATAGTAAAGAAAATAATTGGTATCTCCCCATTGTCTCATAAAAAATTCTTCCAAAGCTGTTATCCCTTCTATAGAATTTGATGGCAATTCTCTAAACCATTTTCTTACCTCTCCATCTAATATTTGAACAAAGACTCGCATCCATACATCCCAATTTTAATTGTTTTGGTTATCAGCATAGCTAAAATAAGCATTCTAATGCTCCTCTATTGTAACCTCTCCTTAGCCATTAAACCTTGGAAGATACTTCTGATATTCTCCAACTAGAAGAGCATTAATAGGTTGGGGTAAGAGCAATGGGGGATATCTAATAGCCACTACGACATCCATCCTATTTGGAGGCTGAGCTGCCATATTTGGAGTAGTTTGTGAAGAAGGTGAGTGAACCTATGGAGTTGGTGGTTGGATCTGTGAATAAGATGGTACTTTGACCTTTAATTGGTTAATGGGGATTTTACTAGTGAGGAGTGTGTAAGGTGATGATGAAGGATTTAAATAATCAATTTTTTCATAATTTAAAATGTCTTCTTTTACATCATCATATTACAAAGGATTAGAATATAATCTAAAATTGTTAACTTGGTTAGGATTAAAATTATGAAATGCAAGGATAGAGATAGATACACATTTCTTCTTTTCTTCTTCAATAGTTGACAAAGTAGAAGAAGAAAAAGTTTGATGTAATTCACCTGGTGTTTCTGAAACTGAAGAATACTGATGATAACTCGATGATGCAAAACCAAGATTTTGTCTAGCTTCTCTTAAAATTTTCTCTGGATATGGAACTGCAAGATGTAAAGGAAATGAAGGATTTCCCCTAGTTCCAATTTTCTTAGAAGCCACTGTGACTTTCTGAACTACAGATGAAAATGTAGTCTACAAAATATATTGATTTTGTTCACCTTGCAAAATTCGATTTTAAAAATATTAACACCCAGGGAAGATTTACTTTCATTCCTCCGTTCCTTGACAATGACACCATAAGATGTTTACATTGTATTTTGTACCTAGCCTACTAAATCGCAAATTCCATACAATCTTGAATGGTTTTAGTTGGATGACTAGGTTTTAGATTATATGGAATTTCTAAGGGAAAAGTGAGGATCAAGAATAAGGTCTACAATAATCAATCAACAATGATAACAATATAAGGAGTAAATAAAAGATTGTGGGTATACATTATATCAAGAACATAATCCTACTTCAGATCTTTAAAATTTATGAACATAAATACTTTATGGACAAGAAATAATACTAAATATCATCCCATTCACAAGTATTCTAAGGTAAAAAAATTTATTATCAAAGAACAAAGTCATGAATAAGGTGGTCACACTGAACATTAACATTTACCATGATAAAAAAAAAAATAGGATCATCTCAAATATAATATCATTCCCAAACAGTCTTTATATTAGTTATAAAAGATAAAACACATATCTGATACATATGATGATATCATGTAGCTTGATCTCCCAAAATTCATTTCCCAATTCCTTTTCTATCCTTTCTTGTGATATTTATGCAAATGTTTTAAAACAATATCAGTTTTTAGGTTCCAAGATTTAAGGATCGAATAAACTAAAAATAGAAAAGATATGGTACATCAACTATTTTCTTCTTTGACTCATAACATGAAATATGTCACCTATCACTAATATTTGACAGATGGTAATGATGATGAATCATCTTGAAGATTCTAGAAACATGAACTTATGTCGTGCTTGAACAATCCAACCAGACTTTGAGTTGAATCAAAACATGAACAGTCAAAGCTTTCTAGATACTTAAGCCAACATTGTAATCCCATGTAGTTCCTGGTATCTCCTCTGCAACTGAGAGTACTTTGCATCCATTGTCTGAACCTTGCTTTGGATTTCTTGATTTTGGCCAATAAGCTCTTTGTTTTGTTGTTGAGTGAGATTCTTTCTTCTCAGTACTTATTTCTAGGTTGTTATTAACTCTTGATAATTTGCATTGATTTCCTCCAAATATTATCTCAATCTTCTATTTTCCATCATTAATTTATCATTTGAATCATTCAGATATCCATTTTGATCTTTAAAGTACTATAATGATTTCTTTAAAACCTGAACTTATGACAATGTTCCCATGACTATTTGATGTGCAATACTTTCTTCTTCTTCTAATTCTTCCACAGTTGGGGGCTTTGAACACAATCCCATCTCAAATTCATTTTTTTGTTTTTGTTTACCTTTATCCTTTTAACCTTCCTTGGGAAATTTTGAAGCATGCTCCGACTCTTTTTCAATTTCCTCGAGGGTTTGATTCACTGTATGATGATATATGGTTTGATCCACTGTATTATGATCTATAAATGAAACCTATAAGGTTTCATCACTAGAAGATTCTTCCACAATAGTTACCGTATCCTTTTGAAATATGGAATCAAGAACATCCTTCATAGTCATCCTTAGCTTATATTTGGGAATAGTCCTTTGTCTCCAATTTCTTCCCCAAATATCTGAAACAAGAGTATCTACATTTTTTGTACTAGAAGAAAATTACTTAATCATACCTCCTTTCTCCTCTGCGTCCTTGGGAGTATCTGGAGCGGTGAGCTCTTCCTTATGTAATTGAAAGGACAACTTCTTTTGTACTTATTTTTGCAAAGGCTTTGAAACAGGTTCATCATTAGCATTTAATTTATCCTCTCGTTGATTATTTCCTTGTTCAACCTTCCTCTTCTTCCCTCTTAAACCTCCAGTTTTCTTCTCTATTTCTTCAGCATCAGCCTGAATCTTGTTATCATTTTTGGCTTCAGGTGTCTCTGCTTCAAAACCATACCAACACAAAAAGTGCTGCCAAGATCTATCAAGCTTCTTTAACTTAGTCATTATCAATAATTTGACTAGATTATGATGAAAAATAGAATGATTGGTATGACTGGGATTATTTTTTACAATTGTAACCATCTTTTTAAGGATTTTAAACAAGTAATAGGGTAAAATTAACCTAGATTGTCCATTTAGATGCAACAGAAACCTCAAATGATACCTGGATAATGTAGCAAATCGACCTTCATAGGTAATATAACAGAGTACAATATTAAGCACATATTGCCACCCTTGATTAACATTATTAAGATGAATAGCCTTGCTCCAATCTAGATTTTCATATATGGGAAACATATATAGGCTTAAATCAATCTCGAATAAATTCTTTTTGAACTATCGTTCACCTTCGATGGATAATCTTGTTGCCTTTGCAATTGTAATCTCGCTTACCTTGAAGTTTAGGGTTTGAAAATTAATAGTTGAATTTGAGTAATTCTTGACAAAAGCATTATTTACTTCCAGGTTATGGCTACTGAGCCTTTCAAAGAACAAAAAACATCCCATGTCCTTCATCATTTTTGAACATTGGGGAAATTCTTCGACCCATTTCACATTCACCGGTTCGATTGTGCATATTTTACAACTTCTTTTCTTCATTTTAACAAGTATCAAATACTTCTAGGTCATGTCTTCAAGTCTGAACAGATGTTTTGATATGAAACACTTAACCAAAACCAAGGAATCAGGTTTCATTAAATGAGAAAATGAGGATAATCTGAATACAAAAAACTCGGTTCAATGAACTTCATTATGTCCATAACAATTGGTACAGAATATTCTACCAGTAATTACGAGTAGACACTCCTCCATATAACGCGTGCCTAGTTTATAACAAGTGTCAAACCTTCATTTCAAAATTTGGACAATCCGACAACACCAACCTGTAAAATCATTATGTATTATGCTGTTAGAATGTACTATGATAATTATAAGGAATAAAAAATTCACCAATGTGTTAAATTTGGAATATCACATCATATTTATAAATAACTTTGGAAGAATTAATGAACATGAGATATGTTTTATCATATTTACCATATGTTAGCGCCGTAATTGACCCAAAGGTTGCAGAAGGGCTCTCTCCCGGGTAACAACAAAACCACTTTTGGCCATGCCTCCAGCCCTGCACAGCCAGAGAGGGATCTATCGTTCATCAACGGAGTAGCTCCACATAAGGTTGTCAGTATTGTGTGTCACCAGAGTCTAATCCGCATAGGATTTTCAATCGGTATGATCAGGGGGCTAGGATCTTGAATGGGGAAAAGTGGGTCGAGGTAGGTGCATCGTGAGGTTATCAGGGTTAAAGGACCATGGGAAAATAGATTTGAAACCTGCACAAGAAATGATTGTAGATGGAAAGAATGAAGAAAGGTAGTAAACGGAGGCAAGATAGCTGTTGATTTCCTAATCAGGATATTTTAGCGGGTGTTTTGGAGGACAAGAAAGGATAGTCCATCTAATGGAGCATCGGTGAGATGAATTCCATGAGACTTTAGAAGAACCATTGTTAATTCCTGGAACAATAGTTGGAGCGTAGAAAGTACGAATTCTGAACCACTATACCCTATGTTGTAGGCATGAAAGAAATAAACAAAATGGAGTGAAAACAAGGAAACACAATTTACACGTAAAGAAAGCACTTATTGGGAAAAACAACAACACAGGAATCTCTGCTGTGAATGACAGTCTTCCACTGCAATTTTATTCATACACAGGTATCAAGATTTTACAAATGGGAGCCTCAACCCAGGATTGTTTCCCCATCCAATTCTCTAACTCCTCTTTTCTCCCTCTATCGGGAGCGTTTTTTATACAATCCTAATGCTAATACTACAGAATAAAAAATGTTACAAGTCACCATCTGGCGTTAACAGTGCAAAGAGTGGGCTATCGCCATGTTTTACAAATATAAACAAACATTATGGAGACGAAGCGCGTGATAACGTGGGCTGATAGCGTAGAGCCTCCCACAATCTTGCTTCATGAAAATGACTCCCATGCGACGTGTTAACGAACGATTGTCTGCACAAGCTGCCCTGGACCCATTTTGGGTCTCCTTGTCCAGCTAGAGGCTGCCGATCAAAGGCTGACAAGAAGGCCCAAATCCTTCTCTCTACCAATTAAAATACGTTTTGAGCCATGGATCGAGGCCGGCCCCCACGCTGTCGTCGATCGGAAAAGGCCGCACCCTTTTTCGCAATGGAGAGCTCAACTATTCGTCCGTGCCAGTTCTCCCTACGAAATGAACCATAACCGCTGATATTTTCTTTCTTTTATCACAGTCATTGATTCTTTTAACCTCTATGCCTTTTCGCGATTTGAGATTGTAGTTTTACCCACACAAATATGGATTGAAAAATCGCTATAGGCCATAGATCTTCCCCCAGCCACATCTCAATCGTTGAAAGTTTCCGGTCATTAACGGATTTCACGATTCGGGAAAGGAGCTTGGACCGCACATGTTTGTCCATGTGAAGAAATCTGGAACCATTGATCTACCTCTGATCAATCGCAGCCCTTGAATATGGATCGCGCCCAATGTCACAATACACTTGCCGCTTTCATCATTAAAGGATGGTCACATGAGATTCGAGGGGCTGGGGCCCTTACCGAACCTCTGTTAAGCCCTCGAATCAATTGCTAAAACAGAGTGTTAACAACTGGCTCCACGAGGGATGCTATTCTCCCAGCGAGGTAGAAAATAACCCCCGTATACCAAGTGCTGAATCCATTGGGCCACCTTCAGCTCTTCTTGGGCCTCTCCATTCTGCTTCATGCTACTGCTTCAGCGAATACGTGACACTCTTGCAAATCATGCTAGAGACTGTAAACCTGTGATGGTAACTGAAAAATGAAAACAAACTGAAAATAGTAATGAAGGAAATGCTCGATAACAGCTGAGCTTATTTTCTCCTACCTACTCTATCTAACTCTGTACACAAGTCCGATTAAGTGAAATCAGACTTCTAGTGAAGTCAATCAAGCAACTTGCCTAATATTCTTGTTCTTGCATGGTGCTTGATGGAAAAAAATGAAACAAATAATGGGAGAAGGAAAAGATGGAAAAACTGATCTTTAAAGTAAAGATGCGACCAATCTTTGCCTTCACCCAGACCCTCCATGTATTTGGCCACGGGGTCATAAAAAACATGACAACCTTCAAAAAATTCTGTCATTGGCTAACCATGAGAAAGATGCCCCAACTGTAAATTCCCTTGCACACTGTCAAACTGATCTTCAAAAGAACCATGGAAGGAAAACACGTGACAATTTCCAGGTGAAACATCCACAACTTCATCCAAAAATTCTGATTTTAAAACTTCATGTTCTTTATATGTTTCAGCAAAACATTATTCATTTCTTCAACATGTCTAGTTTTCGCTTTGTCTTCATACTTATGATCTTGGATTGCAATGAGATTTTCCTCACTAACAGAAATTATGACAGGCTGATTGCATTCTTTAGAAAACAAATCAGTATACCCATCTCCTTCCAAATCACTATGCTGATCATCTCCTTCAAGCAAAGAGAGCTTTATATATTCATGTAAATCTTTGGGTGTAATATGAATCTGATCAACATGCAGCAGTCCTCCTTCAACCACTATTTCAAAATCTGATTTCTCTTTACTTGCATTTTCAGAAAATGAACATGTGTAGGGACTACAAGACTAAGATTTTCCAGAATTATAATCTTCTGTGTAATCAATCACATAAGCACTGTAACTTTCAAGAGATTGCTGCTGCAAAAAGGAATTTTATGTTTGTGAAGGGGAGGCCTCATCTTGTAACAAAAATTCAGAAGTTGAATAACATGAGGAAGGATTCAATTGACAATCCCAACCTCTCTCTTGGTCACACATAGAATGGCAAGAATGCTGAAAATCATCATTAGTTTTAGGAAGAGAGATATAACTGGTTGAAACAGAGCTTTGGTCTATGTCAACTTCAGCTGAGGAAGACAATACTGACTGCTGGGAGTTTTCTTGAATATCATGGAAATTGGATTGTCTTTCTTTTTGAGCTGAATATTCATGTAATATCTCTAAAACCTCTTCATCCAAATACTGATCATCATCACACTCATCTTTCACATTTTCAATGAACTCTCTATCGTGTGTGCAACAATCTTGAAGTAACAACAAAGAAGGATAATGCCTTTTGAAATGTTCATGAAATATTGTATGAAAGTATTTAAGGGAGTTTAAACTCCCTGCTAGAAATCCCTCATACCAAGACCTTGCATACCCTTCCAAACTAAACATGAACAGTCTCATTAAAGAATCTTCATGCCATCCCACTCCCAGCTTATGTATATGCTTATGAAATCTAAATAGATGAATGGCAGCATCATCACCATTTTCATCATTGAATATTGGAAGATATGTCTGCCAATATACCAGAGGTATGTTATTGGGATAACTAGGAATGGAAGCAAGATTCATAGGAGCATATCTTATAGCCAGAGAAGTCATCTTGATGGTGGAGAAATTGAATCAGCTCCTCAAACTTTGCAACCCCGTTTGATAGTGGAGCTGCCATAGAACATTATGAAGAATGGATCCTTCGCAAATGGAGTCGCCAGGTGAAGAGAGACATGGATTTCTTGATGTCTGACCATTGTTCACCATCAACATTTAGATATAAACCTTTCATTAAAATCCAAGGAAGATTTGAGACCTATCCCCATCTCTTTCTTTCTGACCACCGGTCTCCCCAGTGGAGTCACCTTCCAGAATCTTTCAGTGGAGTCGCCAGGGAAAATGATACAACATTTTTCACATGTAAGAATCTTTGTTTGCCCACAGAAACTCTTTATACTTTGAATCTTTGTCGTTTTTCCCTAGGGATGATATTCAATCTCGTCCTCGACAACAGCACCAGTTTTTTAGCACCGGAATTGAACCAAAGGTTGCGGAAGGGTTCGCTCCCGGGTAACAACAAAACTGCTTTTGGATGCGCCTCCAGCCCTGCGTGGTCAGAGAGGGATATCTTGTTCATCACCGGAGCAGATCCACATAAGGTTGTCAGTATTGTGTATCACCAGAGTCTACTTTGCATAGGATTTTCAATCGGTATGATTAGGGGGCTAGGATCCTGAATGGGGCAAAGTGGGTCGAGGTAGGTGCATGGTGAGGTTATCAAGGTTAAATAACCATGGGAAAATGGAGTCGAAACCTGCGCAAGAAATGATTGTAGATGGAAAGAATGATGAAAGGTAGCACACGGAGGCAAGATAGCTGCTGATTTCCCAATTAGGAGATTTTAGCAGGTGTTTTGGAGGACAAGAAAGGACAGTCCATCTCATGGAGCATCGACGAGATGAATTGCATGAGACTTTAGAAGAACCATTGTTAATTCCTGGAACAACAGTCGGAGCATAGAAAGTATGAATTTTGAGCCACTATACCCTATGTTATAGGCATGAAAGCAATAAACAAAATGGAGTGAAAACAAGGAAATACATTTTACACGCAAAGAAAGCACTTATTGGGAAAAACAACAACACAGGAATCTCTGCTGTGAATGACAGTATTCCACTGCAATTTTATTCATACACAGGTATAAAGCTTTTACAAATGGGAGCCTCAACCCAGGATTGTTTCCCCATCCAATTCTCTAACTCCTCTTTTCTCCCTCTATCGGGAGCATTTTTTATACAATCCCAATGCTGAGACTACAGAATAAAAACTGTTACAAGTCACCATTCAGCGTTAACAGTGCAAAGACTGGGCTGATAGCACAGAGCCTCCCACAATCCTGCTTCGTGAAAATGACTCCCACACGACGTGCTGATGAACGATTGTATGCACAGGATGCCCTGGATCCCTTTTGGGTCTCCTTGTCCAGCTGGAGGCTTTCGATCAAAGGATGACAAGAAGGCCCAAATACTTCTCTCTACCAATTAAAATATGTTCTGAGCCGTGGATCGAGGCCGGCCCTCACGCAACCGTCGATTGGAAAAGGCCCCGCCCTTTTTCGCAATGGAGAACTCAACTATTCACGCATGCCGGTTCGCCCTACGAAATGAACCATAGCCGCTGATCTTTTCTCGCTTTTATCACAGCCGTTGATCCTTTTGAAATTTACGCCTTTTCACGATTTGAGATTGTGGTTTTACCCACACAAATATGGATTGTGAAATCGTTGTAAGCCATAGATCTGCCCCAATCCACATCTCCACCGTCGAAAGCTTCCGGTCATTAACAAATTTTGCGATCCGGGAAAGGAGCTTGGACCGCGTATGTTTGTCCGCGTGAAGCGATCTGGAACCATTGATCTGCCTCTAATCAATAGCATCCCTTGAATATGGATCGCGCCCAATGTCATGATAGACTTGCCACTTTCATCGTTGAAGGATGGTCACACGAGATTCGAGGGGCTGGGACCCTTACCAAACCTCTGTTAAGCCCTCGAATCAACTGTTAAAACAGAGTGTTAACACCATAAAAATGAACAAAGGAAATAAAAAACTACTAAGAAAGTAATAATTATAACCTAAGGAACATAATTACATTATAGGAAAATGTGACCTACTAAGAAAAACCTAAGGTAGAACTAGGATACAATTCCAGTGCTAACAATAAGCCTCATTAATTCCAGTCATTAGAGGAATTTTGAGGTCTA
This sequence comes from Pseudotsuga menziesii, assembly GCA_001517045.1. NCBI lineage: Eukaryota > Viridiplantae > Streptophyta > Pinopsida > Pinales > Pinaceae > Pseudotsuga > Pseudotsuga menziesii. Next base: position 688,531 of record LPNX010929834.1, on the reverse strand, counting down.
AAATGGGCCTCCTAAGGAAAATAATAAAATAATATTTATTAATTTTGGAGGAAAAAAGGAAAAAAACTACTTTTTGTGTTTGTATTTTTGACATATCTCCCTGTGGTTTTACTCAAATTTCGATCGGGAGAGCATGTTGGATGTGGAATTTGATTGTGCATCCAACGAGTACCCACACTGCTTACTTTTGACGGACCCCGCTACCCCAAAAACAAGAAATCCCTGAAAAAATGTGATGATGACATCATCACCACGTTTTTTCAGGTATTTCTTATTTTTGGGGTAGTGGGGTCCATCAAAAGTATGCAATGTGGGTACCCGTTGGATGCAAAATCAAATTTGTCATCTAACGGGCTCTCCCAATCGAAATTTGAGTAAAAACACAGGGAGATATGTCGAAAATATGAACAAAAAAAGTAGTTTTTTTTAGTGACAAATATGTCAATTCAACCATTATGGTTGACTCATTTTATTGGAATTCTATTGGTTCTTGAATTCCAACTCACAAGAACTATTGTTGGCGCATTTTCTTATAAGGCCCATTTTAGACCCCAAATTTCCTCTAATGTCATTGGAGGCATACTTAGACAATTCAAATACATTCTCTCTCTATGCTTTATCTCTTTATCATTTAATATTTACTACATGGTCCAGGTGTATTAATTAGTTATCCATCTTACCATATCATACTTAGAAGAATTGTCACACATATTGATGATCACATCATATTACCTCGGGTCATATGCTGAAGTAAATCACTCTAAAGATAACTAATTTCTAAAGGAGAGTTGTAGCACTCAGTGACCATGACTAGTAATACATCACATAGTATTTCCTCTTTACCAAGTAAATAATGTGACCTCAACAAATGGAGGTCCATAGTCTTGACACAATGCAAGACTTCAATCTTGATACAACACAAGATCATCTCGACAATTGGACATCCATCTCACAGGGTACCGCCTATGAGAATGATTGACTTGATACAACACAAATCCAGACTTGATACAACATAAGTCTACAACCTTTATACAATAGAAGACCAGTCTTGATACTACACAAGACTATAGTACTAGCATCCCACATCAACACATGAGGATATATATGGGACTTGATTCAACACAAGTCTCGACTTGATACAACACAAGTTTGGTGAATGACTCCTAATGCTATGCAAAAAAAAAGAAGATTCTATTCTAGCTCAAAATTTTGTATTTGTTTCCATCTTTATGATGTTATTCCATTTTCGAAACCATGCTATTGTAGATATTCTTACATGGATTGATCTCATGCTTAATGTATCCCTGTTTTGATTTATCACCAAACACAAGGGAGGGGTTCATGGCCTTCAGTACTTATTAGGATGGACACATTTCTTATTTGATTTCACTTTGCATATGCATTTTTCTATAGAAGAGTAGGGTAGGAGGAATAGGCTCAACATATGTGAGCATTAGTTTTTTTTTTTGGCAATTCCAAAGGAAAACATTTTTGGGCTCGAAATAAATATGTAATAAGTATGTGGTGTTTAGGGATGTCATTGAGCCATACCACCACATGGTCTAGCTACTTCTTCATTTTTGAAGTCCTCTTAATAAGTACAACTAGATATTAAAAGAGGTTCTCATGACCTCTTCCTTGAGAGCATGTTCCCAAATTGGAGCCAGGTGTTACCCATCATGTTGCATGAGGCTTGCACTTGTGATTTTTGTTGAAGCCGAAACTGTAATGTTTGGAATATCATCACTTCAACCCCTCTGAGGCTAAGAAAGAGTAAAATGGGAATATCACCCTCAGTTTATAGCCCTTGGTAAAAATATGAGAGACTTAGTTTAAGGATCAAGTTTAAGTATGAAGTCTTTTTATTTTTGAAATATTTAATTTTTTTAAAGCCCGCTTTTTTAATTTTTTAATTTTTTATAACTTAATTTATTTGCAAAAGGGAAAAAAGATACAAATTCTAATAATATGTGGAACTAGAGTATGAATTTGAAATGCAAGTTAACCCGGATGCGGGTGATCTGCATGAGATGGAGGTCCAGGTGGAGGATATCCACGATATGAAGGTTCAGATAGAGGATTCCCATGTGGTGGTGGTTGAAGTGACAGGTGTCCAACATGATTACGGGTAGGAGCATGAGGGGACATAAGTTTACCCACATCACGTCCTCCCACATTCCTAGTACAGATGTGATCTTAGCAGGGATGGAGGGGAGGTTAAAAACCTGCGAGGATAATACAAATGGGTGTGGGAAGGTATATTACTGTTTGATTTTGTTTCATGTTATGGATCCTGATGAGATTATGCATGCGAGTTAAGCTCTGAGAATATCCTCAGGCATTCCATCCACCACGGAAATGCGTACTTGGATTTGCATTGCAGGTTTATCCTGCTAGGTGTTGAGACATTATTTAAGGAAGGAGATGAGGGAGAGCATCGCACTTGGGATTGTGCATAGTGTTTGGGAGAATCATTACTGTGTCGGATTGAATAAATTCAGGGCAAGACCACTCCTGCATGTTAAGGTGAGGAAGTGCAAGTGAAGGAGCAGGAAGAGATATTCACGTAGGTGGGGTCGCTACTCTAGGACGTTGGGTTTTCAGTTAAGCATGGCCACTCTAGAAGGGGGTACTGAAGAGGAAGAGTGGGAAAATCTATTCAACGAAGAGATACCGGAGCATATCCAATGCTCCATTGTAGCGATGGAGAACGTAATTTATGGGGAATTCAGATTGAAGCTAGGAAGAGATGTGGTGATATCAAACTATTGGAAGCTCAAGGTTAATATATCTCACTCCATGGATGAGAGAGAGAGTTATGCTGAGTTGATTCGAATCACGGTGGGAACCTTCAAAGAGGATGCCGAGAGTAGCCTTGTCCACATGTGAAGCTTGCAGAGGTTATCTGAGCCCCCCTTCCAGCATGGCTAGAGAAATGCTGATGAAGAAGCCGCGGAAGCAATCCAAGAAGACGACAGTCAGGGGGCAGCAGGAACCACCAACAATGCCTTGGAGGAGGCTGAATCTTCCCGCAAGCGCTAGCTTCTCTCTCGTCTTGGGTCCTATTTTTCCTATAAATCCTCATCGTCCTGTTTGTGTTATGTTTTCTTACTATTCCAAGTTTTTGGATTGTAATCGTGATCGAGCGCTCAAGCTGAAAGGCTGGGCTACTCTCATGATTTTGTGCCATTCTCTTTGGGCCATTTTGTTTACTTTTGTCTTCTGGTTGCAGGACCATTGCTTGACCCCATGTTTTAGGGGTTAGGAGTATGTAAATATTTTTTCTCAGTTTCAGCAGTGATAGAAAAGGTTCCATCTTACTTACAAAAAAAAGGTTGAAATGCAAGCAAATATGAAGATTATTATGCTTTGATTCTCTCTCTTTATATTTAAATTCTTTTCTTTTTTTTTAGAAAAAAAGGAAAATTAAACAAGACTATCTAACAAATCAAATGGAAAAGTACATGAAAGAGTTTGGGAACATAAATAAATCAATTCTTATAAGTATTTATAGAGGACCATTATAACAACAAATAAGTGAGCCAACAAAATATCCTTTATTATTGAAATGACCCATATAATATTTTGGTCTAGGTAGTCTTTTCAAGTTAATGTGAGAACTTGGATCAAAGATAACTCTAGAAACCTTAGATGGTAATAATAATCATACAAAGGCAACCAAATGCTAAAAGTTAACAATTGACATGATGACTTGGCTTGGACCACTCAAATGATATGACATGCAACAATATAGCATCTACAAAATATGTCACTGGTTAGAAATGAAAGAATCATAACTTCTAATTAGAACAAACATACATAGTAAAAAAACCAGCCTTATATGAATATCAAATCATAATCTGCTTTGCCTCTTCCCTTCCACTTTTCAAAAAATCTCTGTTATCAATGAAATTGTTCTAGTTCATAGAAAAACTGAGTATGGAGCATGGAGTTAAGATAGGAATAATCCTCACAGAGCTCAAGAACACCTCTCTCTTTCTAGAATGAGTGTCTCAAAGTCCTCCTCTTGTTCATATACTTTCTCTTGACAATTAGTAGTTACAATTGTTTCCTTTTTTTTCTTAAAAAAATTGAAGCTATTGTTTTTCTTTTCATTTAAAACAAGAATAAGACAATATTAGATAAACAACGGAATAGGGTTTAAAACATAGGTGTTTGCCATTAACCATATCAAGATAAACAATAAATTAATATCCTTATAACCATTTTCATATGATTATATCCCTCGTAACTTCCATTTGGATAACATAGAGAACATACAATATACACATATATTAAATGAAAAAAAATATATACAAGTAGTCAAAATATATAATCAATACTTATTGCTCCACACAACCATTCAAAATGTGTGAATTCCCCATTGTCATATATACATAACATTGTTTGATGCACAATGACAAAAACTCTCATAACTATTAAGATAAAATATTAACAATGGGAAATTTATGGGTGGATGTCGAGATAAGATATATCTCTATCTATTTTGCTTCCATCTCTTTTCACAACTGTTCTCGAGTGGGTATAAGTGGCTCGGGATGACTCAAAACTTGGTTGTGATTTTATAATTTGTTTCAATTTTGGTGACAAGGGTTTCATTTCAACCTATATACATGGTTGAGCAAATGAATGTGTAGAGGAAGGAGTAGGAGAAGTAGTATTTTGTTGATCTTCGACCATCTTGCAAAATTGGAGAAAGGCCATCCTGGGATTTATCCCCACCCATCATTTTCAATATTTTGTTGGGTGAAAGGAATGCCTACGATACGTGGGTGAGGTTGGAATGACACCCACGTAAAAATTAAATGTAGAGGCAAAAATTTTCCACCTAATAAAAAATGGCTAGTCTGACCCAACTGGTTGAACTCATCCAAGTTTTCATTAAAGAGAAATAAGAACCTTATATTCTTGTTTATTCCCTCTTTCCAAAACCATTTGGACTCCTTGTCCCTATTTTTTTTTTTTTTACGGAAATGGTTAAAATTTTGATTAGTGTCTGGCAAATGGGCTACCAGGGCCTTTACAATGCATATTCAAAGCTGGTATGCCGATTTTTGTCTCCATCTTAACATTCATGGCAGAATTGTGTCGTTGGATTCCTGTTAACTTGCCCACGTGAAAGGACAAGGCAGGGGCCTTTTTAGTCCTAGGGAAGCGGATGGTTTGAAATTTCTCCATTGACAATTAGCTAGCTCTTACTCAGAATTGTACCATGGTTGGCCTCAGCATCCGCTAGATTGTTAAGATTCCTTAGAACGTGATAGGCCTTATGAGTTCTAAAATGCGTCAGAAGGAGAAGGACTTTCCTGTATGTGTGGGCAAGATTTATATCCGTTGGCATCTTCTTGGTGTGTAATGCTTTAACTATCGGTCTGGAGTCCCCAAAGATAGTAAGCTTTTGAATGTTCAGCTTCCTTGCTTGATTTAGACCTTGCCACAGCGCCATATACTCTGCTTGGTTGTTGGAGGCGTGTCCTAGGCCCCATGCATAGGATAGGTGGGGATTGCCAGAGGGCTCGAAAATGATGCCTCCTCCTCCAACTTGACCAGGATTCCCTTTCGAGGCCTCGTCAAAGAAGAGGCACCATTCATCGAGGGCTGACCTCCACTTAATGAACTCCTGTTCTTCCAGCTTGATTTCCCATTTAGCCTTTTGAGGAGAATTGCTTGCTTTATAGCTTTGCTGATTCAGATTGAGCTCCTTAAACCAACGATCTTCTTCAGGAGAGATGGTAGCTGCATTTCTGATTGTGGACTTTGTGCTTAAAGCTTCAGAGAGAATGGTTCTAGCTTTAATTGCTACTTGAGATGGGGATCTGCTTTCTTCCTTAAAAATTATGTTATTTCTTTCCAGCCAGACCTTCCAACACAGGAATTTAGGGGTCCACATCCACGCTATCTTGAGGAGGTTTTTCTTACTGAAATTGAAGGGGGCGAGATATATCCAGCAACTGATCAGCTCCGTTATTGATTTTGGCAGACTTACAGAGATTGAACCTAATGTGAGCCTCCAAACCTCTTTAGAGTACTCGCAGATGATGAACAGGTGCTCGGCAGTTTCTTCAGCCCAGTTGCACAGAGGGCAGCGTGAGGGCCCTTCCCAGCCTTTGCTCTTCAGCTTCTCACCTGTCAAAATGCTATTATGAAGGAGAGTCCATAAAAATATATCTATTTTGGGAATAGAGACGAAGCTCCAGAGAGCTTTCCATGGCCCAGGGTTGGGAGGAACCCACGGCACCTCCAAAATCACAGCATATCCTTCAGCTACTGTGTATTTGCCAGATCTTGAACCCCAACTACGTTTGTCTTTGGCTCTGATGCTAATGGGTGATTTTCCTTGCAGTAAATCCAACAATTTTACAGCTTCCTCCTTGAGCTCATACGAGTAGTTTCCTAGATTCCAGTTTTCCCACGATTCTTCCTCATCATTACTCCAGGAGGAAATGTCCTTCAATGTGCTGCAGTTTCTGGCGTGAAGCCACTCTTTAATGTTTCCCAGATCGCTGAAGTCGTTGAGAGGATGATCCCCAAGGATCAAGTCCTCCCAATTTCTTATTTTTGCTCCATTCCCTGGTGTCCACGTGAGCTTGGAGGTGAAGAAAGAAAGGGCTCTTTTGCATAGTGAAAATATCAGGGAGCTTGTCTGCATTTTAGTGGGCCTTTCAAGACATCTCTCCTTGTCCCCTGTAAAATATTTATTTCGGAGAATTTGCTTGCTCCAAGTTCATTTCCCTGTGATCATTTTCCAAAGAATTTTACCACCCATGGCTAGATTTTGGGTGGCCACGTCTCTTAATTGAAGGCCCCCTTCCATCTTTGGCCTTGTGACCTTGTCCCAACTCACTAGATGGAGCTTTTTTTCATAATTACGGCCACCCTCCCACAGAAATATTCGGAGCAACTCATTGATTCTATTTGTAATGGTTTTGGGAGCTAGGAGAATTGAGCATTGATATATTGGAAGGCTGGTGAGAACTGAATTCATCAAAATCACTTTACCTGCTTTGTTGAGCCATGTTGCCCCCCACGCTTGGATTTTGATTTTGATTTTGTCCAGGAGAGGCAGCCAATGGAAAAATCTCGGAGAAGATTTAAAAATTGGGATGCCCAGGTATGTAAAGGTGTCCCAGATAGTGATGCCTTCCATTCCAAGAATTCGAGATATCTCCAGCATTTCACGTGGAGAACAGTTCCAGCCATAGACCTTGCTTTTGTGGAAGTTTATTTCACTTCCAGAGCTGTCTCTGTAATAGTCAAGCTCTGTTTTGAAGTTCCTAGATGTGTTGAGATTGGCAGCCCCCAATAGAAGCGTATCATCAGCAAACTAGGCATGGTTTACATCCTTGACCTTTGGGACAATTCTGATGCCTGAGAGGGACCTATTTTGGATATTTCTGTTCAGCTGAAAGCTCAGGACAGAATCTTGGATGAAAAACAGCATAGGGGAAAGAGGGAAGCCTTGCCTTAATCCTCTTGAGGCCTGGAAAAAATTTGTAGGTCGGCCATTAACCAACGGGGCGATCTAGGGGGCTGAAATGCAAGCTTTGACCCACATAATGAAATTCTGATTGAATCCAAATTTTCTCATGGCTGCAAAAAGGAAATCATGCTTGACTCTGTCAAATGCATTGGCCAAGTCTAGCTTTACCACCATACCCTTCTCTTTTTTCTTGTAGCTGGTATGAATGGCTTCTTGAACTAAAATGATGTTATCCAAGATCTGTCTTCCTCTCACAAATCCACCTTGATTTTTCGGGATCAGCTTAGGCAGGATCCTTTTGAGTCTATTAGCCATTATTTTGGTTATTATTTTGTATCCTGTATTACAAAGGGAGATAGGTCTAAATTTGTTAAAGTTCTCTGCTCCCTTTTCTTTTGGAATTAGGGCAAAAAAAGAGGAGTTGGTGCTGCCACCCAACTTGGGACAGTGCTGAGCCTTCTTAACCATTCTGTACAAGTCCTTTTTTATTATATCCCAGCAAGAGATGTAGAACCGGGCTGTAAATCCATCCGGCCCTGGAGCTTTGTCTGGGTCCATTTTGAAAAGGGCTTTCTTGATTTCTTGGATACTGACAGGGTTGTTCAACAACATGTTGTCCTCATCATTAATCAAATTTGGAATCTCTAAGAGAGGATAGGAATTCGGGTCCACTGGTTCCAGGTCCGGGGCTGAATAGAGATTTTTGAAAAAGGCATGGGCTACTTCCTTGATGCCTCTAAAATCTTTTATGACTTGGCCTTGCATCTAAATTTCATTGATGGAGTTATAAATTTTTCTGGCTTGGGATTGCTTGTGGAAGAACATAGTATTTTTGTCTCCAGCTTGAAGCCACATCGTTCTTGATTTGACTCTCCAGTAGATTTCATCTTCTCTACAGGCTTTGTGGTACTTCTTTTGAAGCTCAGCTTCCCGGATGAGCAAGGCAAGGGTGACAGGGACTCTTCTAAGATCAATTGGTGCCGTTCCAAGGCCTTCTAGATTCTTTTTCTTTCAGCCATGGGAGAACTAAGTCCTTTAGCCCAGGTTTTTAGATTAGCTTTGAGTCTTCTGAGCTTTCCTTCCCAGACAAAGAAGGGGGATCCATAAACAGGGTCCTTCCAGGAGTTAGACACTATATCAAGGAAACCTTCCTAATTTACCCAATTTGGGCCAAACCGAAACGGGATAGGACCTAACTTTTCCTCAGGAGAGAGGGAGAGAGAAATCAGTTTATGATCAGAAGTATAATGCGGGAGAATCTTGGAGTTTTCCATAAGCCCAAGGGTTAGGAAGGAGGAATGGATAAGGAAGCGGTCAAGGCGGGAAACTATATGACTAGGTCCTATCCTTTTATTTGACCAGGTGAACTTTCCCTTGTCAGGGATGATGTCTTCAAGATCCCAATCCAGCATCAAATCTTCCACCCACTCTCTTGCAGGGTCCCAGACTATTGAACCCCCTTTTTTTTCGGCCAGAGCAAGAGTTACATTTAGGTCTCTAGCGACTACTAAATTTTCAGGTTTATGACGGTTAAGAAAACTTTTTAAGGAATCCCATCATTCTTTTTTTTCAACAAAAGAGACAGGAACATACATATTGAAAATGCTTACAAAATGGCCGGAGTCTTTATGGAGCAGCTTGGTGAATAACCAATGTGTGGTTCCTTCTTCTTCTACTAGGTCGAGCTTTGCAGAGTCCCAAAACGTTGCTAAGCCTCCTGAGGCTCCTCTTGCACTTACAGCCCTACCTGGGCCTTTCTTCCAAAACGAGTTGCTTGCACGGAGAAGAGCTTCCTCCTCCAGCTTTGTCTCCTAGATTAGGAGGACTTCGGGCGTCATTACTCTTACTAAATCGATTATAGCTTCTTCTTTTATGGAGCTGCCGAGTCCTCTGCAGTTCCAGGAGACGTATTGCATTATTTACCTGGATGAGGGGGATGGCCCCCTTTCGGGGTTTGGGCCTAGCTTCATCCCCGATCTGGTGTTCATCATTTCAGGGATGGTATGTTGTGAGCCTTAGACCACGTCTTTGTAGGACTACTCTTCCCTTTTCTTCTTTTCAGTCTTCTGTCCACGCTTTGGTTGGTCTAGGGTACCTAACTGGCTACTTGCTTCAGTGTCACCTTCCTCAGATGATTCTGCTCCTGTTTCCAAACCCAAACTGATGTGTTCTTTTGGCGGACTGGAGACTCTAGTTTGAGGGATTGTATATATTGTTTCTTGTGGAACCCTAGCTTCTTCAGCTTCTGGAGTATTTGCAGGGGTTTGAGCTACATTAGGGTCTTCCTGGTGGGTAGGATTTGAGCTGCCTTCCTTTGGGGGTCCCTGTGCAGTTTTCTCCTTGCTTCTGGCATTGTTTAGCAAGGAGATTACCTTTCTTTACTTTCTGCAATCCTTCAGCATCTTCTTTCCCAGCTACCAGTTTGGGACAATATCTTTGAAAGTGGCCATGTTCTTGGTAGTTCCTACACTTGAAGGGCAGGTGCTCGTAGTCCAACTTCTGGTAATGAGTCCAAGATCCAACCATTAATTTTATTGCCTCAGGGAGTCTAGCTCAAGGTCAACTTCCACACATATTCTAGCGCAGGTTTATTGTCCCTTATTATCAGCTTTTTCAATGAAACGTCCGATTCCGTTCCCTATTCTCTGCAGTGATTCGAAGTCCCAGCAATGCACCGGAAGGTTAGGGAGCCTGACCCACACCGACACTTCTTTGGGGAGATCAATCGAGGGATCAAAGTCTGGTGTCCATTTTCTTCAGGTATAGGCCCTGTGTCCCCATGAAGTAGGGGCCATTTCTAAAGATTAAGTCTCGGTCTTCTTCTGAGATGAATTCAAAAATAAAGAAACCTCTCCCAACGGGATAACAGGTTACTCCATGTTTTAGATTGGGCTTCCAGTTCCTCTGTATCCAGTCATCTATAGATTTGGTGTAGGGCCATAAGCCCATAAACTAACCCACGAGGCCTCGTTTAGCCAATTCCAGAGCTATTTTCATCGGTTTTTCTTCAGGAAGGGCGATTTCTGGAATTTCATCT
>LPNX010929834.1:603465-677907 GCA_001517045.1 Pseudotsuga menziesii | reverse complement strand
GGGGGGGGGGGGGGGGGGGGGGGTGACCTCCCCTCCCCCAGGTGCCTCCATGCCTCTCAGCTCAGCCGCAGCTCCTCCTCAATCGCTCGCAGTCAACCCTAGCGCGCTGTCACTCCGAAAATTTCCACTCGGATTTTTTTTTTACAAACATATGAGGTTTGATTTGTTGGTCAAGTAGGGATGATGATATTTTTCTGGACTCCTTGTCCCTATTGAGACCCATGAGAACCTTGAATAAAGAAGCTCATCTAGGGGCATAAAAGAAAATCTAAACATCATTTTGAAAGCATATCCGTTTAAAACATGTAAATTACCACCCATTGCATGCAAATACAAATAGGTTGAGGCTTCACGTATTTCATCTCAACATAGTCAATCGACAAGTTAGGGTTTAGTGAAATAAAATATTTATCAATTGGAGGATGACAAATATTTGGTATTATCAATCATCGCATGCAATGATAAAAATACATTGGCTTGTAAACCTGCGATACATGGCACATGATTTTTTTTAGAATTAAATGAACTCCATGTTAATTTAAAGTGGAAAAATTAGAAACCCCATTCCCATTTAATAATGAAGTTGATGAATATGTGGGTGATAACAAGGAGTGTTGGTGACACGTGGGAAGCATACTCATACATAGCTAGTTTGTTAATGATGAAATCAACCCTTTGTGAAACAACTGAAGAGGAATTCATGTAAATTTAAATCTATATCAGGGAATTCATATGAAGGTAAATTATTCGAAATGATGGTGGATAGACATAAACTAAAAACAAATTTGGGTAACAAGACCAAAACTTGAGTTAACTTCTACTGAAAAGGATGTTGTGAACAAAGGCATGTTCACAATTCTTCTTTTTTTCTCCCTTGTATTAAAAAAAGAGATGGATTTAATTAACATTGAGTATGCTACACGTGAGGGCATGGAATAGGATAAATGAAAGAAAAATTTACATACGCAACCTATTCGATGTTATAGCAATGATAGTAAACCAGCGTAGATCCAAATCCTAGGCTCTATCAAGCGCCGAGAGAGATCAAATCTCTTTGTAGGTATCCATTGATTTGATTCAAACCAAAAGACACATACTTTTATTTAAGGTCCACGTATAATATTTTATTATTAATATTTAATATTATTTATAGCCCACATATAATATTTTTTATTATTTTTTATTTTGTAATGAACTAACATTACAATATTTCCTCATACATGGTTTTAAAACCATGCACATGGTTTGTTTAAAACCATGTGCAAGGCCAACTTTTATTATTATTTTGTTAAGTAAAAACGTTACAACATCTCCTCCATATTGTGTTTTTTTCCTCACCCATATTTTTTACAGATAATTAAATTTTTACTTTTTTATTGTTTTGTTAGTTAGGAAGATTACAACATCTCCCCCATATTAGGTTTTTTCTGGCCAACATTTATTACGTATGTGCATGGTTTTAAAACCATGTGCACATGGTTTTAAAACCATGCACATGGTTTATGGTTTTAAAACCATGTGCAAGGCCAACATTTTTTATTATTTTGTTAAGTAAAAACATTACAACTTCTCCCCCATATTGTGTTTTTTTTTATAGCCTACATAACATTATGTTCTATTTTTTTTATAGCCGACATAACATTATGTTATGTTTTTTTTATAGATGACATAACATTATGTAACGTTACGTAATGTTACAACGTTACGTAACGTTACAACGTTACGTAACGTTACAAGATCTACCCATACTGGGCTGTAGAGCGCCTCTCGGCGCAAACACATATCTTTCCCTTGGGCATTTGAACTCTTTTTTTGTGAGCCAAACTGTTAGAATAATGATTTAGGTATTCTTCAAACACAATATTATTCTGCAATACAACACATCATTCCATATCCTTCACACAACGACATTTTCTCCATCCTATACTATCAATACTACCAATAGCATGGCATAACACTATCAATACTACCAATAGCATGGCATAACACTATCAATACTACCAATAGGATGGCATAATTGTTGTAAGATAAACCTCATCCATAGTCCACCTCTCGAAATATGTGACAATGCTCAACATTAATTCCAAGATGTATATTCGAGATATTGCATATATGTTGTTTTACACTAGATTTACCTCGGGACATAACCCTTTAAAATCACATTAAGTAACATTAGTACAACTTCGATCGCACAAGGTATTTCATGCCTTCGGATCACTGCACTATACTCCAACCATAAATTATATGTTGTTGTGTACACCCTCGAATCCATATTTGTAGGTTGGGGCACATTACTATAAAACTAGGTTAAACATGTGACACAAAAATATCTTATTTCATTGACGAAGGATGTTCATTGCCCATAATGGATGGTATGACATATAAATGCATGCTTTGGTTATAACTGTAGGTGGCTAAGTGCAAAATGTACTTGAGTTTATGAGGAATTTCGAAGCAGGGATGGCGTTGGACTGGTGCATTGTTGTAGGCTTTCCATGGCGGCTTTTACCCTTCACCCTGTGATGGACGCTGCTGGTTTCTGGGGCACTCGGGTTTGTTTTCCTTCCATTATCTTATGGGGCTGGTTATTCTGCGTCTCTTGTTCACGTGGGTCGGTTTCTTGCTGGGGTTTGGTTTTTCAGGGTGGTAACTTCCAGTCAGTGGCCCTCTTGGAGTCCCTCCCCTTCACTGGGGGACTAGTACCAGCCAAGAATAAAAATAAGTGGGAAGTTTATCGCTTATTCTCTGCTGCCTTCATGGAATTAGGATTTGTTGGGTTCACCACCCCTGCATGGGTTTCTCCATCGTTGTTTTTGTGGTTTTGTCGACTGTCCCTATCGGCACGTTCTGGGTTGACTTCTGTTAACCTCTGATGCACTCGGGGGTTTTGGGGTTCCTTTCACGGGTTTTTTGGTCGCCTCACTTGGAACACAGTCCTTTTTTCATGGCCTCACCTCCGGTATTTTGGACGTTCTGTTGGTCTCTGGGGTATTTCCCATCATTCTTTCTGTTGGTTTTCTCTTGTCATTTGGTCATGGGTTGACTCTGGCTAACCCTACCCTCTAGGTTAGGGCTTCTTCCCCATTTGGCTCGGGGTATTGTGGGTTGACTTCTGTTTACCTTGGTTGTTCTTGGGGGTTCAGGGTTCCTCCCACGGGTTTTTTGGTCTCCTCTCTTGGCACTCGGTTCTTTACTCTTGGCCTATCCTCCAATATTTATGACTTACTGTTGCACTCCGGGGTATTTGCTGCTGGTTTTCTCATATCTTTGTGGTTGTGGGCTGACTCAGGCTTCTCACAGTGTCTGGGTTTCTCCCCCAGTTGCTTTGGGCTCGGTGGCTTGGGACATGATATCATTCTGGCGGGCATCGGTAACCATGGCCGTGTGACCGTGGTTCGGGGTTTGGTTATTAGTCTCGCTCATTTTTGTGTTGACCTCGGGGTTTTATCCCACATGGCTGAGCTGGCTGCTCCCATGTGCTTTCGCCGCAAGTGACATGCCAAGTGTATTAAAACACAGGAGGGGCGCTTTTTCTTTGTCCTCGATCATGACATATTCATGGACAGAGTATCTTCTCTTTGCTCTCGTGCACTTGTGGGGCGACTGGAGTACTGTAGGATGGGGAAGTTGGCCTGGGTCGAGTGGGATACAGAGCACTGGAATCCCCTCTTTGACTACATTCCCACCATTAGTTTGTTATCAAACGGGTGGATTGTTTTTGTCTTTTTGGAGGAGGAGCACTGCACCCGTATCCTCGAGGGTATTTGGCGCATTGGGGTGGGATCCCTGGTTCTTGGACGCTGACATTCACGCTTTGACCCTCTTCGGGAAAGAATCACGAAGCGCCATCTATGGGTGCTGCTACCACACCTACCGTTCCCTCTTTGGAACAAACATGTCCTGGAAGGAATAGCCAATACAATTGGCAGGTTTGTAGCTATCGAGGTGGATTTCCATCTCGCCTATGACAAGAGGATTTCCTAGGTTCTTGTCGAGTTGGACATCTCGCTTGGTTTACCTGCGGAAGTTGAAATCCTCTATAATGAACGGCTCTTAGTCCAGCGGCTCGACTACCTACATGTGTCGTTTCGATGTAGCAGTTGTCACGAGACTAGTCATCTTCGGCGTGCTTGTCCCTCCCTGAGATATGGATGTGCTGATTTAGGCTCGGTTGTCTCTCCGACTATCACCAAACAGGTTGACCCCACAGTACCGGAACATATAATACCAGGTACTTACTCCAATTCTCTCTGATGTTGTCTCTGATTCTTTTCTGGATGCCATTGACGATTTGATTCTGTCTCGTACTAAAGTACCTCTACCTTATTCCTCCTCGGCCCCCATTCCCCTTGCTGACACTATGTCTTCGTTGCCTTAGTCTTCTCTGGTTCATGCTCAGGTACTTCCCGGTGATACTTTGCCTCCTGTTTCGAACTCACTTTCATCATTTAGGTCTTCACCAGCAACTATAGGCTCACCTCCCCTTACAGCTCTTGAACATACACATGACTCACTACCTCCACCTTCATCACACCTCTCCTCTGCACCAAATCTACCTTCTTTATCTTCTCTTGTGGATTTCCCACCACTCCCTCACCCTAGAACTGCATCGGCTTTTACTCAATCCTCCAGCAGTCCTACCACTTCCCCTTCTTTCTCAGACCCCTCCCTTCAAAAATATCTATCTATTTTCATGGCTACGATCCCTACTTCACCTTAACTCCATTTGATTTGCTAATGTGACTGTCTACAAAAAAAAAGGAGAAGTCGAAGGTGGACCTATCCTCTGCTTCCCCTCCCTATATTCCTCTTTCTATCTGCATCAAAGATGCGGCCCGTGGCATGCCGTCCCGGGGACTTAGAGCGATGTCTCTCCACCAAAATGTTCCTTGATGAAGCTTTTATCCCTCAATGTCAGGGGTCTTGGAGGTAAGACCAAAATTTTTAACCTCCATGCTCTCTTCTGGTCACTTGGTCTGGATATGATACTCCTACAAGAAACCATGTGTAGTTCCTCTCCTGCTTTACTTGCCTTCTCTAAAATTTTACCTTCTTGGGAATTCCGTGCCATTAGTGCATTGGGCCTCTCGGGAGGACTCCTTACATCCTGGAACCCACATAGGGTTAAATTTCATGCCTTCCAGACTTGTACTGGCCTCCTGGTTCAGGCCTCTTTCTGTGGTATGTCCTCCCCCATTGCCATCCTTAATGTATATGGCCCCTACAGAGACCGTGAAATTTTATGGGAAAAGGCACTCATAGGGGGCATTATTAACATCCCGAATCTTGTTCTGGGAGGGGACCTTAACCTCACACTGAACTCCTCAGAAATTTGGGGACAAAAGGCTTCCCCTGACCCCCTCACACAACACTTATTGTCCCTTTTTGACTTGGTGGGTCTTGTGGATTTAGCTCCTCAGTTTGCTGGTCCTACTTGGTGGAATGGTCGTGTGGGTGCTGATGGTATCAATAAAATATTAGATAGATTTTTAATCTCAGCATCCATGATTCCTTCTCTAGGGGTACACAAGGTGTGGACTCTACCCTATATGCTTTGAATGGAACAAGTAGAGGGGTTCCTGTACTATTTGTTTAAATTTAATCGTTCGTGGCTCAATGATCTAGCTTTCTCTGAATGGATATCTATGCGGTGGCCTCATCTTCCCCATGGTGACTATGCTCATGGTCTTGACTCCCTCTACCATAAGCTGTGTTCACTTAAAATCGAATCTAAGGTATGGATCAAGGACAAACTGGCTAGGATGGACTTCGAGTCCAATAGTCTTGACCACGCCATTGTATCTCTCCTCATGGGCACGTCTAATGGTATCCTCTCCAATGAGGATATGGCACAAATGACCCACCTAAGGACTGAAAAGAAGAAGATTATGGATCATTATCTACTGACTTGGCAATTAAAAAGCCAAACAAAATGGGCCCTGCAGGGTGATTTGAATACCAAATATTTCCACATGCTGGCTTCTGGCAGGCGGAATCAGAACTCGATTTGGTATTTGGCTGATGAGGATGGTAACAGCTATGAAGATGAGGCAGCACTCAAAGAACTAGGTCAGTCTCATTTTGCAAAAATATTCAAGGATGATGGAGGCACATGTTTGCTGCAACAACTAAAGGTAGTCATGCTTTATCCTAAGATGATATCATATGAGAATGCATCTGACCTCTCATATCCTGTTACTCTTGGGGAAATAGAGTTTCCATTGAAATCATTTAAAAAAGATAGGAGCCCAAACCCAGACGGTTGACTTGTCGAGTTCTATTTGCACTTCTTTGATCTCATGGGTCATGAATTATTGTCTGCTGTTGATTCAACCAGGGTCTCAGGTATTATCCCATCCTCACTGAACTCGACCTTCCTCGCTCTGATCCCCAAAAAAGATAAACCTAGGACCTTTGCATATTATAGGCCCATCTCATTGTGTAATCTGCTGTATAAATTGATCTCTAAGGTCATTGCGGTTAGGATCAATCCCTTTCTAGACTCTAGTATCTCCCAAGAACAATTCGGCTTCCTTAAAAACCGTCAGATCGTCGAGCCAATTGGTATTGTTCAAGAGACTCTCCACTCTGTTAAAACTAAAAATATGCGTGCCTTCATCCTCAAGATGGACTTGATTAAGGCCTTTGATCGTGTAAATTGGACCTATATCCATCTCATTTTGATCTAGATTGGGGCTCCTCTCCTGACTGTTAATTGGATTTTGGGCTGCCTCACCTCTGCAAATTTTGTTGTTCTGATCAACGGGACCCCTTCGAAGTTTTTTTTTTCTACTCGAGGCATCCGAAAAGGTTTCCCATTATATCCATTACTCTTCATCCTTGTCATCGAGGGTCTCATCCTATTAATCTCTGATGCTCAGAATCATGGCCTTATTTGAGGCATTCAGATCACTTCCTCCCTTGCTCTTACCCATCTTCTTTTCGTGGACGATGTGATCTTAATGGGAACAGACCCATTACAGGAATGGGTTGCTTTTGATGTAATTCTTGATACCTTTTGTAAGGCATCCGGTATGCGTATCAGCCTTGATAAATATTGCTTTCTGTATAATAATATAGATGCAATTAATTACTTGGATATTGCCAGGGTCTTACCATATCAGATGGAGCCGATTTCTTCTGGTTTTAAGTACCTTGGATACTACATTAAACCTCTTGGCTATAGGGTTTGTGATTGGAATTGGCTGGTACATAAATTTGAAAAGAGGATTTGTCTCTAGACCCACAAGCTACTCTCTTTGGGAGGCCATCTGATTCTTGTTCAGTCTGTGCTTTCCAGTATTTCGGTTTATTGGATGGGATTAGCTCTCATCCCAGCTTCTGTCCTGCACAAACTCAGGATCATCACGTTTGATTTTTTATGGGGATCCACTGAAAATAATTGAAGATATCATTTGGTAAACTATCAAAGTCTCACATGGCCAAAGGAGTATGAGGGCTGGGGGATAAAAAATCTAAACTGGTTCAGCATTGCTCTGCACCTGAAAAATTCTGGATGGTTCTGTCGAATGATGGATTGTGGCATCGTGTACTTACCAACAAATACCTAAAACACCTCACGGTGGTAGCTTGGCTCAGAGGTAAAAGGTTCTGTACACGTGGGGTATATACTATATGGAGGGGTTTTTTACAAACTCTCCCCTGGCTGGGATGTCACCTTGCTTGGTAGGTGGGTAATGGAGAAGATATATTGATTGGTATTGACCCAGTTATTGGTGTCCCTTCCTCACATGACCTTCCAAACGAGCTGAGATCCTTTCTAGAGGATTTGAACATCAACACACTCTCACAGGCTCGCAATACTTTACCAGACTCTCAGCATTATTGGTACATGACCAAGGAGTTGTGTATTGATGGGGTTTGGAAAGATGCCTGGGATGCATACACGAGGGGTTTGGAACTCTGTGGTATTCGTCTCTCAACACAATCTGATTCTCTTGTATGGGAATTTAACAAACTGGATGGCTCTATCTCTGCTAAACTTGTATATGACTGCATAGTTAAATCTTTTTCCCCATCTTTTGGCAATTGGCTTCACTCTTTATTATGGTCCAGTGCAATCCCTAGCAAAATTGGATGCTTTATATGGTTGGTATTAAGGAACAAAATTATTACCTGGGATAACCTTTAGAAGCGGCGTTGGTCTGGTCCAGGTATCTGTGCTCTGTGCTATTATGATGAGGACTCTATCATACATATCTGCTCACACTACTCTGTTTGGAAGAATTTTCTTGATCACATATGAGTACAGTTTCAGCTGCCTCCTCCTCCTCACATGGGCTCACTTGTTATATTTGTGGAAAATTGGGTTGTAAATTTCCCCAGACACTCGGAACTATGTTCTATACCATTCCATATGATGTGGGCCATATGGAAAGCTCGGAACCTATCCTTATTTGAAGGGAAGAAGAGGAATGTTCTTAGCATTGTGCATCAGATCACAAATTTTGTGCAATTGTATTCTTCTCGGACTGTCAAAGTTAAAAAGGTCAAGAAGATTGGGCATCCTCCCTGTATGATCTACCCCTGTGGATTTTTCGATGGTGCCTCTACAACAAATGCAGTCAGTGTTGGATACAGCTTGTACTTGAATGAGTCACACTCCTTTAAGTTCGTGCTGGGGGTTGGAAATGGCTCCAATACAAAAACATAATTACTTAGTTTATGGGCCCTTCTGCTTTCATCCCAGATGATGGGGATTCCCTTATCCCACATATTTGGTGACTCTTTAGTTATCCTTAATTAGGCAAAGGGATCCACTGCTCTCTCCCCACCAGAACTCTATCACTGGTGCCGAGAAACTCAAAAATTAATTACTAGCTTTCAGGATCTATCTTTCAGCCACATCTACCATGAACACAATCGGATTGCAGACCGTCTCTCTAAAAATTCTCTCTCTTTGTCTCCGGGTTTTGGTTGTTTCTCTGAATTTATGGAGGATCATTTGGTCTCATTTGATACCTTCCAGCTCCTTTGAGTCTTGTTCAGGGAGTTTACTCCCCTATATGATTAGTTGATTTGCTGCTCTTTGAGTGGCCTCTTTTAGATTGTTGATCTAATCCCTTTGGCTCACGGTAGATGGAGTTTGATGAGATTGATCCCCACTCATGATGAGACAATTTTACTGATGGGAACTCTCACTCTATTGTCTTTCCTTTCCCCCTGGCTGCGTCTGGATGTGACTTATTATCATATGAGTTGTTTTCTCTCTGAGATGTAACCCATATTTGGGATGGTTCTATTGATGCCCTTTGATTCTTAATAAGAATAACAAGGATAGGCTTTTTTCTTCCTGAAAAAAAAAATTTGTAGGTGGCTATGATAATGTTAAAATTCCAAATTGTTTACTATAAGATATATAGCTTTGTAACCTTACAATCCCAATTATGATGAAGACCCTTAACAACATATACAACTTTGTCAAATTCACATGGGTGCTTAAAAATTTAGGCTTGCTATCAAACATTAGGGTTTGAATTATAATAACCAATACTGGAATTGATATTCAAACAAACTCATCTTCTAATTAATAAGTACAAAATCAAGGCTCCAACCATTCACATACATGGAGTCACATTTTATTTATCCAGTTCACTCTTCCATGATCATTGTATATAGTTGATACATCAAGTAAATTTTAAACCTCATTTAATCATGTTTAATCCCAAAATGAAATAAAGATGATGCAAACCAGATAATTACAATACTAGTCAATGCACACTTTTTTGGTTTTAAACAAATTTCATTTTCTAATAAAGGTACTTATTTAATGGGACCCCCACCTTTACATCTGATCAGGTTAACACAAGAGTTAAGACAAAGTGATGTAACAAGAAGCGGGGACTACTTGCAACACTTTACAATTGTTTTTATTTCAGTTGAACCAAAATTTGGCGCAATTTTTTTCTCAATGCTTGTGATTTTTTATCTCAAGGATTGAGCTTGCATAATCACATTTCTAGATGCTTTGATGGATATGTGATACATTTGTTTTTTGGATTAAATATATTGCTTCCTTGTGGTTTATTTGATACTATGATGGTTTTCTAGGAGGTGTTGGATGATGTGTATGCATTTTCTAGTGGTGTTTTAATAAGTGAAGTTGGAATTGTTGGAGCTTCATGAGAGGTTTCTTCTTAGCATTGATGTAATGTACCCTTTGTTTCATGACATGGAGTGTGAACCCATCAAATTAGGGTCTCCCTAAGTTTTGAGTTTTAATAATTCACTCCTTACTATAATGGCTAGATCAAGTGTGCGCCACCATGGTTTTCTAAGGTTTTGTTATGATGTATTAATTTTTATTTAGATGGAGAAACCTAGCACATTTTATGCTTAATTTCCTATCGTTTTCACTTTGGAATGAAGGACATTAGTCACTTGAAGGAGATCTAGAATTTTAACACAATTTGAGGATGATTTAGGGTGGTTTGACTTGGTTTTGACAATTTGAGGTCAGTTATAGAGTTCCCTACCTCTTTAGAATGGTTTCATTTTGAAGTTTGTAGCTCAGATTAGAACTTCCACATAAATTCAATATGAACAAGACATAAGTAGTTCGAGTTAAATGTATTTTGTAATTCACTTTAGTAATAAAGTGAAAGTCTTTTATTTTGTTGTTGAGTCTAATAAAGTGTATTTTTTAAAATATGTGATTTAGACTAATCTCAATTGTACATATCACTAAGAGGTTAGGGTTTCATCTCAAGTATAAATGCAAGTCAAGATAGAAGGTTATCACACACTTACACTCAAAGATAATTTTAGTCAATAGGTGACTTAGTTCTTCAGTAAGTAGGATTGGGGTACAATAAAGGAGTTGCAGTTAAGATTCAAGCAATGATATATAGGTATATATACACAAGTGAATATGTATGGAAAGATCCATATAGCCATATATATTTTGTATAATCATATTGAACAACTCATACAATCATACAAACAATTTCATACAACAACCTAGATCAAGAAACACATATTTTCTCGTTTTCCAATAGGCATATTGTCTTCGTAGGTATGCATATTGTTTTTTTGGGTGTATCGTACAATTATAAGTTTGACAATTTGTGGAGGTTCACTTATAAGCTTTTAATTGTTAATGAAAATTTGATTTAAAGGAGAAACTACCTATGTATTGTGTTTATGCTTATGCTATTTACTTTCCAACTATATTTGTGATTGTTGCTATGTGAAGAATTCAATTTCAACAATTATAACAATTTTGTTTTGTTGAGAACATAAGGACACAAATCACCTAGGGTTTGGAATTTTCAAATGGTATCAGAGCTTCCCCGATTGCTAGAATTTGAAGAGCTTATGATAGTAGATAAACTTCCAAAGACAAGTATTGGAACCAATTGTCAGGAATCGAGACTAGTAGATAAAGGGTTCCAATGGTAGTGCTTATAAAATTTGGGAGTTTGTGTGTTAGAGATCAAATAGGGCATCGACTAGCCTTAGGTTTGAGGAACAATTGTAAGGTTCCATGGATTTCCTATATTAGAAAGTTAGGGTAATTCTCTTAGTGGAAAATAATTATCTCTAGGATATTGTTAAGGATGTGGTGACTCTATCAACTAATCCATAGTATTTGGTAGTTCACAATAATAAATAAGTGAAATCCAAGAGGATGGTCATGGATGTTATAAATGATCATTTGATCCCTCATATATCTG
The DNA here is from genome assembly GCA_001517045.1 of Pseudotsuga menziesii. Taxonomy (NCBI): domain Eukaryota; kingdom Viridiplantae; phylum Streptophyta; class Pinopsida; order Pinales; family Pinaceae; genus Pseudotsuga; species Pseudotsuga menziesii. The sequence goes on along the minus strand of LPNX010929834.1, from coordinate 666,211 downwards.
AGAAGAAGACGATAAAGGATATGTTTGATGCATTCGTTATCTTTTACCAGAGTGAGAACATAAACAAGAAGATGATATTTCATAATAAACTAATATCTATAGATATGACTAGATAAGACACAGTCACTAGTTACTTGATGAGGTCATGTGGAGTTTTGATCAACTTCCAATAGTTTGGGAGAAATTTGAAAACAAATATCTAGTGAACTAGGCACGAAATGTGTAATGTCCCCGGTTTTGACCCCGTTTGCATGATGTATATATTGTAATTGATCGTGGTAAGGAGCTCAAGTAAAAATCCCACCATCGATTTGGTTGTGTATGTTTTGGCAATAGAGGTAGTTGCCGATGGTATCTCGTGCTATTTGGAACATTATAATTCGGCATCATCTAAATACGCACATCAAATAAAATAAACCCACAACCAGCTACGGCAGTGCAACGTTAAAATGAAAAGGGCATGGTTCCAAAGGATAAGGGGTGGGGGATGTCAACCCTTGGTTATGGGGGGAAAACCCATATGTTTTGCCACCTTTGTTTTTTTTTCCACCTTTCTTTTCTTACCCAACCTCTCCAACCTCTTCAATGTCTTGACTTTGTTAGTTGGGGGCAATTATTGCATGAGGAAACGTGGGCATGGGAAAACATGGGTTTTGGCAGGCTGCTGTCAGTCTGGAAAGTACGCATGCCCAGTGGAGAACCTTCATTTTTCTCTCACGCTGGTCTTCATTCTCCCCAGGATCAGTTGCTCTCATGGCGGGTCTGTTCTTCCTCGCGCAGAGGTCTGTTTATCCTCCCTATGGCCTGTTGATTCACGCACAGAGAAAGGCTATTTTACCCTCACACGCAGGATGGAATCCTCACACAGAAATCGGGTATGTCTTTCCCGTGTATGTTGCTGTTGGGTGCAAGCTCTTCCTCATGCACAGACCGTTGAGGTCGATTTTCCCATGAGAGAGCCTTGTTCACTGTTTTCATTTTGGGGAGGTTGTCTTTCCTACATTTTGTTGGCTGTGGTGTCCAACTTCGTTTTGGACCACTATGTGTTCGTGGTGAGCCATTTTTTTTTTGCTGGGGTCTGCATTTGAGTTTCCATGGTTATGTTGGGAATGATGTTTATTAACCTCCGTGGGATGTGATTGGTTTCCATCACTCATTGTGAGTTTGGGTTACTGAATTGCCCTAGTTTTGGTTGCTGTGGATGCAATCATCTTTTGGGTGTTGTGGCTGAGTTGGTTTGGCCACGTTAGGGCCAAGAACAACTCAGCAGTGTGGTTGGATTTGAGTTGTGTCTCACCCTTGGCTTGGGATCTTTTCCTGGTTGTTTTTCCTCCTTCACAGGGCTGGGAAGGGTTGTTTTGCTGCTGGCATGCAGTGGTTGTCCCTTGGATGGTGCTGGCTTGGCCGCTTGTTGAAGGCCTGTTAAACCCAGTGGTATTTGGTTTGGCTATTTTGTGTCCCCTTGGCTATGTGTAAGCCTGCAATTGACCCTTAGTCCTTGAGGAATCATGCCCAGCTCGGGGGTGGCAGCGTGCTGAGAGATTGATGAGCATGCTGGCCTATGGTTGGGTGGAACGTTGCAGCGACGTAGCTGGTTGCGGGTGAATTATTCATTGAAAGATAGGTGCTGCTGGTTACTTCATCTTTGCAAATTATGTTGATGACAAAGGAATTATAATGAACATGATTAATGCTGGAATGTATGTTTGTTTCCGCTGTATAATAAAAGGATTATGCATCTGTGCATTCTTGTGTGATGTTGTGCATCTTTGTATGATGGATGTTAAGCCTTTTAATTTCAGCATTGATTTTTCCTGTTTAAGCACATGGGGCTGTTTGCCCGGTCTGTTTTTTTTTTTGTGTCATGTCGCGTCCCCTTTGCCGTTCTGAGAGATGGGGACGTGACAAAATGGGTTTCCATTTCAATTGGAAACATTTGTATTGAGTGTTTGTGCTTGCAAGAATATTCCCTGTGGGACGATTGTAGCCAAAAGGAGAATTAGATGGAGTCAAAGGCAAGAAAGAATGGAGCTGACAATGGCCATTCCATATTTGGTTAAATGAAAAAGGGTAAAGGTAAACAACCCAACAAGGGTAAGGTAAAGAGTGACGAACTAACCTCACATATGGGGAAGGGGGACTTTAGTAAAATCAAGTGCTTCATATGTCATAAGAAAAAAACACTATGCATCACAGTGTCTCGAGAAGAAGAAGAGGAAAGTGAAGTAGTAGCAGAAATAGGGAGTAACCTCAGTTGAAAATCATATGAACGAGTTTTCCTCCAAGATCGAGAAGGATTTATCGATGATATATTGTATTTATACTATCATGGTTTTGAGGAATGCTTGGTATGTGGATAATGGATCATCTAGGCATATAATATTAGCTTGAGAGTTATTTTCAAGTCTAAAAGAGCGCATCTCAAAAGTTCGGGTTGAGTTTGGTGATGATTTCAAGTATTTAGTAGTAATATTTGGAACCATTCCCTTCCAACTCTAGTCAGGAAACTCTTTAGACTTTGAAAATGTGTTTTTTTCTAGGTGTCATGAATGATTTACTTTAGTTTCAATCATGAAATGTAAATTCTTTGCAGTAGAGTTTAAGAACCAACAAGTGATTAAAGTGATTAGTGTTAGGAATGGAAACTTATAAAGATTACATAGTGAACTTGTTTGAGACCTAGTTCATAACATGCAAAACTTGTGCAATTTATGGCACAAGAAGATAGGGCACATGCATAATAATGCACTTCCTATTACGAGTGATATAGTCACAAGTATTATAGAGTTCAACATTTCAATAGCAGGGTAAAAGCAGAGGGTGTGTTCTTGGTAAGCATGCCAAATTGTTTTTCAAAGTACCAAAAATAGGTCTAAAGGGATTTTAGACCTAGTGCATTAAAATTCATGTGGAATGATGTCAATGGCATTGGTGGTATCTCAAAATTGATATCTTTTTATCCCTTTACTTGTTATTTTGATACCCACTAGTTTCATGTTAATTCGTCTAGCCTCGCCAAATTACCTAGTTATGAACCATAAAACATCAAAAGGGTATTTTAAGCTAAGTTTTCATCACAATTCTTGTTTACGTGGTTAATTGATTTTAGAATTGATATTATTGGTTTGTGTAGTGTAAGAACTATGGTTTCAGGTGTCATCATCAAGGATCCACGCATAACTTAAAGACTATGAATATAGGGACTAAAGAATGAAGACAATGAGTTGGAATTCCATGCATTAAAATGGTTAGTTTCTTTGAGAGAGAATCACGACCTCTAGTAATCATATGTCAGTAATATATGTAACATACTATTTTATTTTAATACACACATTTGTTCACTGCGAAATTCCCTTCTTGGGCACAGTATTAGGGAATATTGTATGTAACTAATTGTTAAGGTTGTTTTCTTCAGACAATTAAATACATTTATGTTAGGAAGATGTTTTCTCAAATACTCTATAAATTAATGATCTATTTTTGGTGAATGAGATTGATATATTGGTGATATCATTGTACTCTGTTTTCTTAAGTTTGAATATTGAATCTTTGTTCCAGTTCATTATGTCAGTCAACCTTCTCTTGGAGTGGGCCACTCTAAGAGGTAGGTTTTGCTAGCATATTGTTTATAGTATTTTTTGTAGTTGTTATTTTAAATCGATGTAGTTGCAAGCTATATGCTAATTCAATTAATCATCATTAGACAAATTGGGGGTCTAAAATGGGTCTCATAAGAAAATGAGCCACATCATAAGAAACCGAGCCATTGAATTGAAGATCCAATAGAATTTCAAGAAAAGAGTCAACCTTAATGGTTAACTTGGCATATTTTACATTAAAAAAAACTATTTTTTAGTTCGTGTTTTCAACATATATCCATGTCATTTTACTCACATTTTGAGCAAGAGCACTCGTTGGATGCATAATTATATTTTGCATCCAACGAGTACCCACACTGCATACTTTTGAGGGATCTCACCCCATGAAAAATGAAAAAATACATATAAAAATGTGTTACTTTTACTCCTATAAGTAACATGTTTTTATATGTATTTGTCATTTTTTGTGGGGTGGGATCCCTCGAAAGTATGCAGTGTGGGTACTCCTTGGATGTAGAATTTAAAAGTAAGACATTTTTTTATATGTATTTCTCAATTTTCGCGGGGTGGGATCCCCTAAAACCATGCAGTGTGGGTACTCATTGGATGTAGAATTTAAGTTCACATCCAACAAATGCTCCCACTTGAAATTTGTGTAAAACGCCAGGGAGATGTGTTTAAAATATGAAGAAAATGTTTTTTTTTCTTTTTTTCCTCCGAACTTTATAAATATTATTTTATTATTTTTTTTATAAAACCCATTTTAGATCTCAAATTTAGTCTAATAACCATAAAACAAGAGTAATCACATGCTTATGCATTAAAACTCTTAAAAATAATTCCATTAGTTTGATTGATACTTAATATAGTTTGTTGCAAAATCATTTTTTTTGCTTGATTTAAAGTTGAAATTGATTTCCAATAGCGTAGTCGTCTTGAATATTGAAGGGATTAATACTTTCACAATTAATTATTTTCGTAGTATTATGCATTTTGATTTAGTTTCTCACTATTTTTCTCCAAGCGAAAAAGTTTAACTTTCAAAATTAAAAGCTAAAACCTGTCATCACAGAATTACATCAAACAATACACATTGCAGTAAAAAGAAACATTACAACATAGGCGCTGATCAGAAAAACAAAAACAACCACTCCCACATAATACAGAAAATCGAACTGTAACATCCCAAATACATGTGATTAGAATCATTCTCATAAGACCGTTGAACCTCAAACAGGTTGATACACCCTTGAAAGAAATAATCAGATCAACACTCACAAAGATGATTAGCCACAATGACAAAGACAAAACAAATCTTATTCAGAAAGAAATGTACTCCTCCAAAGTTAACTGCGCATCCTTCCAGGTCTCGTAATGGATGATTAAATCCATCTCCCCGATACCCCATTTGGACATGAGGTCAGCCTCTGTGTTGTACTCTTGATAAACATGTGAGAAATTTATATGCATGAAGGAATAGATTAGATGACGCACCTTTGAAGCCCAATGACCAAGCCTAAGATAATTTAATGTAGATTCACCCTTAGCCCAATCGAATATGACCTAGGAGTCACCATAAATACAGACATTTTCTACCCTAAGGATCTCCAAAACCATCAATAATGCCCACAATGCTAGCAGCTCTGAACTGTTATTTGATACCCTACCCCCCTTCATCCACCCTTTGATAGTCACCCGTGGATTCAAAAAAATCACAAAACTAGTTCCACAGATGTCGAGCTGCTCTGCTCTATCAAAGAAACCCCTTGGGATGTTCAACGTGAATAGAGTTTGAGTAATGTTGCAATCTCTCATGACTAGAGGAGGATTCCAAACCTGACAATCACACATTAGAGGCAGGGATAATTTTAGGGGCGAATTTTAGCCCAGTGGGCTATTTTTCCATGTTTTTCTCCAAAAAAAGATTCGTCATTTTGCATTTTTTGAAGCCCTGTTTCTCCCAATTTTGATGGGGTAAATTTTTTCACCCTAAAAATCACCAAATTATTATATAAACAATATAAAATCCTTGGAAATTAAAATATTTTTGAAAAATATCGCCAATCATTTTATAGTTGGTGTTTCAAGAATTGGTAATATTTGCCAACATTTATACACTTTTAAATAAGTATGGTTCCTTAAAATCATCCCTAATTAGAGGAATTTTGGGGTCTAAAATGGGCCTCCTAAGAAAAATAATAAAATAATAGTTAAAATAATAAAATATTATTTATTAATTTTGGATGAAGAAAGAAAAAAATACTTTTTTTGTTCGTATTTTCGACATATCTCCCTGTGTTTTTTCTCAAATTTTGATCGGGAGAGCTCATTGGATGCAGAATTTGATTTTGAATCCAACGACTACCCACACTGCATACTTTTAACGGACCCTGCCACCCCAAAAACAAGAAATACCTGAAAAAACGTGATGATGACATCATTATCACGTTTTTTTAGGTATTTCTTGTTTTTGGGTAAGCAGGGTCCATCAAAACTATGCAGTGTGGGTATTCATTGGATGAGGAATCAAATTCCACATCTAACGAGCTCTCCCGATGAAAATTTGAGTAAAAACACAGGGAGATATGTCGAAAATACGAACAAAAAAAGTAGTTTTTTTTATGACAAATATGTCAATTCAACCATTATGGTTGACTCATTTTATTGAAATTCTATTGGTTCTTGAATTCCAACTCACAAGAACTTATTTTGGCACATTTTCTTATAAGGCACATTTTAGACCCCAAATTTCCTCTAATGAATAATACGTGCAATTGCCATCGAGGGACTACACAAATTGTCCTAAAAAATATCCTTATTGCGTTCTTTCTAGCATTCCTACAGCATAAAAAGGGAAGATTATGGTGCTGGATGACGAAAGAAAACCAAAATGAAATATTTTCCTCCAAGAGCGCCTTGTCCTAGCTAAAAGCCACCCAAAAATAACCCCCCATTTCTTCCAAAATGCACCTAAAATATGAACACCCACCAAACATATGGTTAATAGTTTCCTCTGTTGAACCACATAGAGCACACCGATTAGGTCCAAAAAATCCTCTATGTAAGAGAACATCCCAGGTAAGCCCTCATTCTTAATACAAAGCCAAAAAAACATTTTATATTTCAAAGGGCAGAGTTCCTTCCAGACCCAAGACATCCATCCGTTTGCATCAATCCTCTTAGTAGATTCCACTATTAAGTCATAAGCTAACTTGGTTGTAACCTGACCCTTGTCCTTATTCCTCCCCCATACTAGTTGATCCGGAGCTACCAAAAGAAAAATCCATGCAATTCTGAAATTGGCCATTTAACTGGTCCACTCTTCCTCTAAAGGCCCCATCCAGGTTTAATTCTTGAGCAGTAATCCAATGGTGACCACCCATTGGATCTTCTTTCCAACATTGTTGAAGCACGGCCATATTTTTATTATGAAGAGTAGCTAGAAGATGGTCCGATAGTATATAATCACCCTCCACCCCAATAATTGGGTCAATCCAAATGTTAATAAGGATACCCCTTCCCACAACCCATGAGAGATCTTGATTAATCAAGGGAAAACCAGCTAGGAAACTTGACCAGATATAAGAAGAGCGACCCCTTTTAACAACCGCAGATCTGAACCATAACTTAGAGGATTTCCTATTCAATTATTTTTCTCTTAATACTTTTCCCCACAACCCATAATTAAAGATCCCACACCATAAATAAGTAGCGCAGAGGGCCAAGTTGAAACTAGATAAGAATTTGATGCCCCATCCACCAAAGGAAAAGGGCTGAGCTAGATTTTCCCACGCACAGAGGTTGAATTTCCCACCACTCCCCTTACCATCCCATAAAAACTAGAAAATTAATTTTCTTAGAGCTGAAATAATAAAGACCAACAGATTTAAAGAAAACCAAAAGACTCAGATTCCTTGCAAAACATATTTAATAAGGACAATTTGACCTCCCAAAGAGAGATAGTAACTTGACCATCCCTTAATTTTCCAAGCAAGCTTCTTAATACTCCAACCCCAATCCTTCAACTTGTATCCAAACGGCTTGAGCATAAAACCAAGATATTTGAAACCAAAAATAAAATCCACCATTTGAAAGTCCAATATATCCTTTACCTCATTACACTCTTCAACCTCCATATTGGAAAGAACAAAGCAATATTTATTAGGACTCACTTCCAGCTCCGAAGAGTCACAGAACAAAGAAATGAGCGAGTGAAAGGATTGCCACTCTTCCACCATGCCTTTGGTGAGAAATAAAACACCGTCAACAAAAAAAAATGAGTCAGATTCACAATCCCTGCAAAGGTCACCCCTTCAATGATCTTGGACTCTTTAGCATTTCTCGGAAGCAAAATTAGCCCTTCGATTGCCAAGATAAAAAGGTATGGCGAAAAAGGGAACCCCTGTCACTAGAGAATTAATCCGTAGGAGATCCATTGATCAAAATGCCATATTTGATAGTAGTAAAACAACCCATAATCCATGAGCAAACCTCATAAGACAATCCCACCTGTAAGAGGATAAGTCTAAGGAAAGACTAATCTAGACTATCATAGGGTTTGACTAAATCTAGTTTTAGAATCAAATCCTTCTTCTTCGAAATTTTTAACGAGTGGATGCACTCTTGTGTAATGCCAACCACTTCCTACGAGTGTCTCTTAGGCAGGAAACCAAATTGGTTTTCAGAAATGGCCCTATCTAGGAAAGGCTTAATCCGACTGGCTATAATTTTTGAGATAATCTTGTAAAGGGGATTGCATAAGGATATCGGCCGAAAATCATGAAAAGAAACTGACTTGTCCTTCTTCAAAATCAAAGTGATATAGGTGGCACTCAAGAGGCTAGGAAAATAACCAGTACGATGGGTTTCATCGACTGCATTAGTTAATTTAGGACCCAACATATCAAAAAAATGAAAATAGAACTCGACAGTCCACCCATCAGGGCCTGGAATTTTGTCTTTCACCAGAGAATTTAGAGTAAGTCTTACTTCCTCCAAATAAATGGAAGCACTAACCACATCACAATCATTCTCTTCGAAGAGGCGACGAAATTTTTTAATGACTTTTAACTGGCTGAAAAGATTGGGGTTAAAGGAGTTTTAATAGGTTCCCTCAAAATGATAAGTAGCGAGACCTTTAAGCCCACTAGTACTCAAAATCAGATCATCCTGAGAATTTTTCATTTCCCACACAGTGTTATTAACCTTGCGAGCAGATGCGAAACAGTGAAAATATTTCGTGTTATTATCACCCGCAGCTAACCAAACAACATGACTCTTTTGTCTCAAATTTTCCTCCCTGATACACAATAAACTGCTCTTTTTACCTTCTAGTTCGGAGAGGCAAATCTTATTTTCCAGAGAGAAAAAACCGGCATTAGTACCCAAAGACAACCGTTGAATTTCAGCATCAATACGGTTCAGATCTGCTGGAAGATTAATTTTTTATCACTTTCCCACTTTCTGACAACCACCTTCAAATCATGAAGGTTTGATATCAAATTTCTGATTTTAGATCCCCAGCATGAAGACCACGCTTTTCCTAGAAAAGTCGAACCAAAGAACAAAAATATGGATCTACCAACCAGATTGGATTGAACTTAAAGGGATAATGACTCTTTTATCTATAAAAAACTAACTGCAAGCAAATAGATTTGTGATCTAAAGCCCCCGTCGCAATAGCCCAATATCTATACCTAAAAACACTCTCAGACAAAGAATCTGCCATCTTGAAATGATCAAGTCATTTAGCTACACCCCTACCCCACACTGCCCATTGGTCCAAGTAGGAACCAGGGAAGAGGGCATACCATCCAAAATACACGCAAAATCGAATAAATCCAGAAAATAATCTACAAGAGGATCAAAGCAGTTACCTCTGCCCCAAACTTAACCCGAATGGAGGGTACAATTGAAATCCCTTGTAAGTATCAGATTAGGGTGATTCAATAAGCCATCCAACACCATAGCATCCTAGAAAGCCTTTCGATTTTGATAAGGGGCATAAATTTTGATCAAACGGATGGGATCCTCAAAACCTAAAATTTTCCCCTCCACCAAAATACCAGCGTAAGTGGTGAAGGCTTTTAAATTGACCTCCGACGGGTTCCAGATGACCAAAGTGCTCCCAAAGAGACCTGTAGTATCCAAAGAACACATGATCCAACCGGTTGAGTTTAAGAAAATAAAAGCAAGCATCAGAAGACGACATCATAGTTTCTTGTAAGAGAACCAACCCTGGATGGACCTTATTGTTATACCAAAATCATGTCACCATCACGTGATAAGAACTTTGACATACCTACTTGCCTTGAATCCCAGCTCTTGGAGTGGAAAATCATGGTTATTATCAATATTTCATGGAAATTCCCAGCACCTTTCTTCCTATGTTGTCCAGGAGCGGTACCTTGTTCGCACCACCTATCCCCTGTTGCCCACAAGCGGTACCACCGCTTATGGCCCTTTTTCCATAAGCATTTCTTACCAGAACCGTTCTTTCATTTAAGGAGAAATGTAGTACCCTGGGTAAAAAGGGAAAAATAGAAGTTTCTTGAGGCTTCTAGATGATAAGCCTTGTGTCCTCCCTTATCCCTACTATTGTGGGTCAGTTGAGCTCGAGATCCCTCATCCTAGGATCTTAGAGGCCACCTCACCCACCAATCTCTCAACCTACCCTATCCATTAAGCCTTATAAATATGATCTCATAGCCATGGTTGAGGGGGGGACTCTAAAGGTATTGTTATGCTGTTGGATTGATTACTTGGCCCAAGACCATTTGGGAGAGCATAGAGAGCTAGAGTCGGAGCTTTTGGGGATGATAATTCTTGGTTTCATGGAGATGCATGTCAACACTAAGGCTTGGTTGTAAACTTATTCATATTTCTATATTAATGCAAGTTGATTTCTGTCCCACGTACATTGTTTTTGTTTTGATTTCACATGTATGTTGTTAGATTCCTTAGTCACTCACATAGATCAGTAGATTATATTCTGGTGGTTTCAATATGTTTGCGTGTTGAAGCTTATTGCAGGTACACAGGATAATGATTAGAGCATTACATTCTAGGTATCTACAGCGTCTAGGGAGATTCTTCAACCTCCGTCCTCTATTTGTTTTGGATCTGAACCATTTAGACCAGTGGACCACCTTGCTGTCTGTAGGAGGTGAAATATTCCAACTAACAAATCTGGCGACTCCGTTGGGGAATAGATGTATCATTTGTTCTGATCTTCCTCAGTCTGCAACTCTTGTCTAAATCTAGGCTCCTTCTTGAACTCTCTTCAGTCATATCTACTTTCTGAGTTAGTCTATTTGGGTTTGAAACTTCCAGATTTGTTCAGATCTAAGTCATTTCGATCTTTTATTCCCTGTTTTCATGCTCAATCTAGCAGTATTCACCTTGATCTAGTCTTTCTCTGGCCTGATCCATCATTCTCTTTGTGTTTTAGTAATCTACAGGGAACCACGCCTATGCTATGTATGAAGAGCGGTGCCACCGCCTGAACAAAGTGAGCAGTACACAGTGCCACCACCTGTAACCCGTTGGCGAGAAGTGGTGTTGTGTTAGAAATGCTCTATCAACACCTGAGAAGCACAGTGCCAGGTAGGCATCATTCCAAAGCCCTTTTTCCTCATTTTTTTTTGTAAAAAATTGAGTTTTGTCGCTTTCAGTTTTTCTTATCAGACTTGTGTTACAGAATCTGATGTTTGTGGCTTGATAATTTTATGGTTTAAGATTTATTTGAGTGGAAATTCAAAATCTTGATTAGTTCTTTTGATTGTTCATCCGCTTCCATGCTTGTTGGTTGTGTTTGCGAAAGGATTTCTTGTTTTCTGAAAGCTTAGGGTATTAGTAAGATCTCTTTCATTTCTGTTATATAGACTAAAAGGAGAAGACTAGATTAACTTCTAGGTTTCATTTCTTATTTGCATAGTAAACTTCTTTTTTCTTCCTTTAAATTTTTTTTTTTTTAAACTGAGACTAGGGTATCATCATTGAGCGTTGAACATTGGTTTTTTGATTGGATTTACAAGCTTTTAGGATCTTCATGTTCTTTCATCTCTTATGCATTTATAACTATCTCAATCAAAATAAAAAATGGTAGTTTTAAGTTAGATTTGCTTATGTTTTGAGAAAATTGAAAAAATAGAATGCATTTGCATATATGTGTGCTTCTTGTTTTTCTTTTAGGAATAGAAATTCTCCCCCTTCTCATTGCTTTGAGAAAAGAGAAATCAATTTGGAAAATTTATTGCTTGTCTTTGATTTGGTGTTCATGACTGTTGTTTGGAAATATTTTTGGTTTTGAAACAAAAGGAGACACCCTCTTCCCTCCCGTAAGTGGGCATACTGAACGGTAAAGTGAATATTTGCACAAGCATATTGCATGGTTTTACTTTTCTGTCAAAACATCATGCATTCACCTAACCGTCCACTTTAAAATTAACGGTAGTTATAGGTTAAAATTTACGTAGCAATTGAGTGATAGGTTAGAGACGTGTTCGGGTGTCGTTAAGCGTAGGAGTTGTCGTTATTTGTCATCATTACATTTTGGGACTCACGCGGTTCTTCCACGTACCATCGGTATATCGAACGGCCTTTCACGTACCCTTGAGGTATATAGAAAGGTACTTCATGTACTTGATTGTATATCGGAAGGCCCCTTGTGTACGATTATGCATTAGACAACACTACTACCAACTTGAGCTCCCACGTACCTTGAGTATATCGGGAGACCCCACTAGGATACCTTATCTATCTGAGAAAAGCCCTTTGGCCGTCTTGTTTGGAGCCATACACCGAAAACAACATTCAGGGAGATTACTACGCACGTACCCTCGAGGTATATCGCAAGTGGCACCTTCTTGACAAACCTGGTGAGAGACCTGACTTTTTGAACTCCTCCTATCATTTTAAGTGTGCTTGTTTTGACCTATAGCTTGTGTAGGGAAAATTTTTGGTGTGTTTTCTAGATTTTCAGACCCTAGGTTAGATAGGAACTGTACAAATTGGCTGAGTTAAGACAGTCCAGAAGAGTACCGGGCTTGCCACCTGATTTTATTCCTGGTTCAGGAGAAAATCCAATGGAAGCTATCGATCAAGGAGCTGCTACCACCTCCCAAGTGGGAGATAATGTGGTTGCAGAAAGTGGAGTACCATATTCTTGACACTCGCCTCCCTTGGTCCAACAACCTTCTCGGGGAAATACATCGTTCCATTCTCCCATGGAAGGTCATGTTGATGATACAACCTGTCCGGATTTTGGTCCCAATGCTCCATTTTGGGATACCTCTGTAGGACAGGCCATTGCCTTATTTGGCACCCATTTAAATTCTTCTAAAGATGAAGAAGAAAGTAGGCAATACTGTGTTTCCATTCTCCGTGCACAGGAGATTGATAAGCAAATAGATGAAATATTAGGACCAACACCATCACGTTCCACATATGTTCCTGTGGGATATTGTTCACTTGCCGATTCTATGAGACCCATAGAATCGATTATAGATCATGCAGTAACACCACACAACCCAGGTCAAATTACCATCCCTATCACCTCTCATGTTATGTCTGTTCCTAATCCTCCCAGGTCTTTTGCACCTGGGTCCCAACCTTCAATTCCCATTTCGTCAGTACCTTCTAATGTCGGAGGGCAACCCCCAGCACAACCTATGTTATCTGGCACCAGAATTGTACCTAGTCAAGGGCAGATCTCTAACATAGAACCATCTACAGTTTTTGTCCCTCCCACCCATACTAATGTGGTGAATCCCCCATCCAGTTCAGGTCAGCCCTTGGGGGTGCAACCTATAACTGTTCAGTCTTCTGGAGGTTATGGTTATCAAATACCTATAGGTAATCATCTACCCAATCCTATAGGAATTCCTTATGCTAGAATTCCATACTCTGGTAACACTTTTACGCTATGGGGGCAACCCAACTGGTCTTACATGCCAGCTATGGGGGGGCTGCGGGAGGTGTCAGAGCACCGCCTTATGGAGGTCCTCCCCCTAGGGGACCTAATGGTCCTGAAGGATCTAAAAAATTTCCTCCTTATGGTCCTAATGGTCCTAGTGGTCTTGGGGGGCTTGGCGGCTTTCCTCCTTATGGATCTGGAGGGTCTGGTGGCCCTCCACCTAGTGGTTACGGAGGCTCGGGAGGTTTACCTCCTGGTGGCTCTAGAGGGGCTGGTGGTCCCCCTCCTAGTGGTCCTAGTGGTCCTGGTGGTCCTGGTGGTCCCGGTGGCCCTGGTGGTCCTCCTCCTAGAGGCCCTAGTGGTCCTAGTGATCCCAATCGTGGAAATCAACCCCCTGCGGGCAGATTTTCCAGTAGTTCTTCATCACAACAACCTATTTTTCAGTCAACTTATGGTCCTACTGGTAATTATATGCCATATCAATATTACCAGTATGTGCAACCCAACTGACAGTTACCTTTCCTAGAAACTTTAGACTTTCCTGATTTGTCAAAATTGATTAATGACCCCATTCGACACAATCCCTTGTGGCCTCCCATTTCGGTAAAGTTACCATCGAATATCCTGAAATTTGATGGGAAGCAAGGAGATGATCCAAAGAACCATGTTATGAAATTCCATTTGTGGTGTTCTTCAAATTCCCTTATGGATGACTCTGTTCGGTTACAACTCTTTCAACGAACTTTGACCAGTATGGCCGCGAAGTGGTACATTGAACTGCCACAACATTCGTTTGTGGATTTTGGCTCGTTGGAAACCGTGTTTCTTACACACTTTCAGCTCCCTATTCGCTATGAAATGGGCACTGATCTTTTAACCTCTTTATGATAGAACACCTCCACCCACATTTTCGATCATATTCATGAGTGGAGAAGGCAGAGAAGGCTTATTAAGGCTCCTATTCCAGATTAGTTACTAGATGACTGGTTCACCAAATCCTTGTTGCCTCCTATTGCCCAAGATGTGGCTATGGGTGGTGCTATTACCAAAGAGTAGGATATTAGTCGGGCTCAGTACCTAGACTTGGTCTATTCCCATTCTGGAACTCTTTATGACCTGATTCCTCAAGCTCCTCACCCTAGCACTGATCCTGCCAATCCACCAGCAGAAGTACTTGTTGATGGGATTGTTGGTTCAATCCAGTCCCCGTTAGTAGGGAAACCTGCCAAGCAAACCCAAACTTCCATCCCTACTCCTTCGACTCCTAAGGTTTCAGCCGAGGTCAACTCTATTCAAAGTACTCAAACCTCGGGTAATAACAAGAAGAAAGGTAAAAATAGAAATAAAAAACCTGGAAACCAACAGGAGACTCCACGACCAACCAACAGTGATAACAAAAAAGGGAAAAGGAAGGAAAAATATCCCTGTCTGCTATGCGGTGGTGACCATTTTTCAAAGGAGTGTCTTCATTGGGACGAAATCTCCCAATTTCTGAAGTCCAATCTCGCACCTGCAGTACTTACAGATCCTTTTCCCTCTCAACAACAACTGATAGACCACATATCCAATCAGGGTAAATCCAGTTCATTAGAGGAAATTCATATGATGTCCTCAGATACCATCAATATGCAAACTTGAAGTCAGAATTATCACAAACTCATAGAAAATAAAGAAGATCATTCTTCTTTAGGAAATCTCCCTCTGCTAGTTCTCTTGAATCCTTATCTACTGTCCCCTTATCTATCGAGAAGCCTACTCTCGACATGATTTTATGCCCACCTAAGAGTACTCTTCGAAAGGTTGTCTTTAATCCAAATGCCCGAGTTGCTCAATTTTATAATGTGGTTGAAGATCTCGCTCAGGAACCTTGCGCGATGTCTACCTTAGAGGTACTCCAAAGTTGCCCTACATAGTGCAAGAACTTGTTGACAACATTAGGAGCTTTAGACCCAGATAACACTAACTTGATTCATTTCAATGTTGATAACTATAAGCCTCGATTACCACATAAAATTGCTTTTCAGATCATTACAAAAATAGTGGGAAAGAAATTCTTTCGAACAGTACTGGATGAAGGAGCTTCAACCTTGGTTTTGTCTCTGACTTGTTGGAAGGCTCTAGGCTCTCCCAAGCTTGTCACATCACCTATGACCCTTAAAGACTTTGACGAACGGGGTTTCCAACCCCATGGACTCATATCATCCCTAGCGGTCAAGCTGGGGGGAAAAACCGTGTCCATCCAAGTAGAAGTGGTAGATGCCCCTTTATATTACAACCTCCTTCTAGGAAGGAATTGGTTTTATGCCATGATTGTTGTTGCCTCAATAGTATTCTGAATAGTCCAATTCCCGCATCTAGGGAGAATTGTTACCATTGATCAGCTTGATTTCTGTATGCTGGATGTTACTACCTCTGCTGCTAATAACATCCCCATGTTAGGCCAATCCCCTCCTCCTTACCAGTCGATTCGGGTAGGCATGTTGAAGGATTCATCCCTTATGGGGATTTTTCCATCCACTCCCCCTAGCACGGATACCGTGACAGTTCATATGATCACATCATTTGATTATGAGCATAAGGGAAAAAATGTTGTTGAGTCCACCTCGTCGAATCCACACGAAGCTATGTATGACACCATTCAAAACTTTTTCGATGATCACACTGATGACCTTCATCTAGTGGTGTCGGATCCTTACCATTTACCGTACTGGTTAGAACCTTCTCTTCCCGTTTTGGCTTATCTCTCTAAGACTTTTCCTTCCGATGAGTCCATTATGGAGATCATGAATACGGATTAGCCCATTTGGGAGGATCACCATCATAGATCCATGTTCCTCCCCAACACCGGTTCGGTTAGCCATGATTTTGCATCCTTGTTTACTACTGATATTGTCAGCGTTCCCCAAAGTCCTATTTTGTTGCAAGGTACATATTCTGAAGGAAACCTTTGCAACATTACTCAGATGAACCCGATTGACATATCAGCCAAGCCTGATGTTATCAAGCATGTTCATGTTGGGAAGAACTGCTTGACAGATGAATTTGAAGCATATAAGGAACTTTTTAAGGAATTTCATGATATTTTTGCCTAGTCCTATGAAGAGATGCACTTTTTAAGGGATTCCGTGATATTTTTGTTAGGCAGAAACTTAGGCAAGTCCATCCTCGAAAGGCCACATCTATTAAAGCTGAAATTGAGAAACTTCTCAAAGCTAGGTTTATTTATCCTTTACCCCTGATGGAATGGGTATCGAACGTTGTCCCTGTCAATAAAATGCAGGGCACCATTAGAGTATGCATCGACTTTAGGGATTTGAATAAAGCTTGTCCCAAGGACAACTTTCCTACTCTGCACATCGATCAGATTATCGACAACTGTGCTGGAAGTGTCATCTTTTCATTTATGGATGGCTTCTCTAGTTATAATCAGATTGAGATATTGCCCTCCGATCAGCATAAGACTGATTTCATTTGCCCTTGGGGAACCTTTGCATATAACAATTTACCTTTTGGCTTGAAAAATGCTAGAGCCACATTCCAGCGCACGATGTCCTATGCGTTTCACGATATTAAACATATTGTTGAACCGTACCTTGACAACCTCCCTGCTCATTCACAGCAACGGGAGGACCACCCTAGTCATCTTAGAGACATATTCCTGAGATGTCATCATTATAATATACAGCTCAATCTGTATAAATGTGTTTTTTGCGTTGAGATGGGACGTCTACTAGGCTTTGTGATATCCAAATATGGCATCTGGATCGATCCTTTGAATATTTCCACTATTTTAGATCTACCAGCCCCAACTAATCTCCTTGAACTCCAAAGTTTGCAGGGGAAGGCAAACTTTCTCCTCTGTTTCGTGTGCAATTTCACAGAGAAAACGCACAATTATATGTGTCTCCTCAAGAAGAACACTCCATTCATCTGGGATGACCAGGCCCAACACGCGTTTGATAATCTTAAGCATGCTCTGACTCATTCACCCATGATACACTCCCCATATTATTCAAAGGACTTTCTCTTGTATATTGCTGCCTCTGCTACTACCATCGCCATGGATTTAGTGCAGGAATATCTCCACGGTCAGGAGCATGTGATTTATTACGCCTGTAACAATCTTATGGATTCCAAAACCTGTTATTCACATGTGGAAAAGTTAGCTTTGGCCATGATCATTGCTGTACAAAAGTTTCATCACTACATTCTACTCCACACTACCACCGTATTGGAAGATCAGAACCCAATGTATTACATCCTAACTCGTCAGGTACTTGGGGGAAAGTACTCCCACTGGATCGTTATCCTTCAGGAGTTTGATCTGGATTTTTCCAAGGCCACATCAAAGAAATACTTGGTCTTTGTAGAGCTTATGTGTGATCTTCCCTATGATACAATGGAATCTGAGCCCAGTGATTCATTTCCGAATGAATTCCTATTCCTGATTAACACTATTGATCCTTGGTATGGATATTTCCTGATTTATCTCCAAACACAACGATTTCAGCCGCATTTATCTTGTGATGATTGCCTTTGTATCCGTCACCACGTAAAATACTATCTTATCTTGAATGATACCTTGTATAGACGTGGGATCGACTCTATTCTCTAGTGATGCCTCACCCATGAGGAGGCTGAACATGTCTTGAATGAATTCCACTCTAGAGCATGCGGCGGTCATTTATCTAGGATGGCTACAGCCTAGAAAATCCTTTGTGCTAGCTATTTCTGGCCTTCTATCTTCAAAGACTGTCATGAGGCTGTTAAGAAATGCCCACCTTGTCAACATTTTTATCCTAAAAAGCGCACCCATCTTGCTCTGCTACACCCCGTCATTTCCATTGGCCCATTCACCAAATGGGGGATTTACTTCATGCATTGTAAGTCTACCTTAGCCGGGGGGCTTGGTTACATCATCGTAGCCGTTGATTATTTCAAAAAATGGGCTGAGGCCATGCCTACATATGCAAAAGATGGTAAGACTATTGCTCTCTTCTTGTTCAATCATATCATAGCTAGATTTGGAGTTCTGCAGTTCATCGTCACTGATCACGAATCTCATTTCCATAATCAAATGATGGAGGAACTGAGTCCCAAGCTAGGTTTTCACCATGAAAACTCTACGCTGTATTATACACAAGCTAATGGTCAGGTAGAGGCCATTAACAAAGTTTTGAAAACTATGCTTCGTTGGATGGTTGGAGATCATAAATCCAACTGGCACCACGTCCTTTTCTCCTCTCTTTGGGCTTATCGGACTTCTGTGAAAACAGCTACTCATTTCACGCCATTCCAGCTTGTCTATGGACTCCAAGCTGTCTTGCTGATCCAATGTCAGATTCCATCCTTACAACTTGCCATTGAACTTCACCCAGACACTTCCACAGAGGAAGAAATATTTTTGTACTTGAGTAACCTTGACAAGACTTGGAGAGATGCTGCCTTGGCTAATGAGGCACATAAGAAATGCGTCAAGGCGTAGTATGATAAATCTGTCCAGCCTCGTGTCTTTAACGAGGGTGACCTAGTATTGACTTATGACCAGAGATATGACAAACTAGGGAAGGGTAAGTTTGAGTCCATGTGGTATGGAACTTTTGTTATTTCTAAGGTGTTAGAGAAAGGAGCTTACAAGCTCGTTGATTATGATGGAGTCCCTTTGGGGAAACCTCGCAATGGTTTGTACCTGAAAAGTTACTATGCCTTGGTTTTCTTGGATAGTATCTTGTATATATGTATATTGATTGACTTTCAGTGTGATTTTAGTATTTTCAAGATGGTTTTGAGTTTAGTGTCCACATCTGTTTATACCATGTGTTGGTCATGTAGATGGATTTCTATGGCTTCACTGATAGTGCTTTCCACCACACCTTGAATCATGCCTCGACTGCTTGGGTCCTCTATTCCCCAGCTGAAGATTTGGTCAGTTCAGGAGCAGTTTGTATAGGTCCCGCTACTAATAACATCACCGAGTATGAAGCAGTCATCGGTCTTCTGAATGAAGCTATCTCCTAGGATGTTCACGATCTAGTAGTCTTAATGGACTCACAGCTCGTGGTTTTCCATTTAAACCATGTCTCCACCATTAGGAACCCGGTGCTCCTCCGCCTCTTCCGGAGAGTACGTTTTCTAGAAAGGTCATTTGAAACCATCACCTATAGGCATATCCCTAGGGAACATAATGTAGTGGCTGACTCATTAGCTAATTACATCCTAGATTGGCATATTGCCCGTTCATGACATCAAATCAAACATGGTACATTGTAAATAAACATTCAAATACACATAAAACTCATAGAAAATGCATTTTCCATTTGAAACATAGAAACATTGTGTAAAAGTATGTATATATATATACAAAAAGTTTACAAAAATAGGTCCCAAGACCTCATTTGAAGCACGTAGGATTTTAGGAAAAATCATTATACAAAATCTTGAAGCTGTCAGCTTTCAGCACATATCTCATACACTAGTGGTGCTCGTGATAGCACATCACTGCTCGAGCTACTCTACATAGCAGCCTACTGAATCAACCCGGTACTCCCGCTACAGATCTCTAATATCTCATCGGGAGGTCATCTATGTCAACATCTGGGATATCCAAGGTCAACCTCTCCAGGTTTTCCTCCAGCTCCACGGTGATGTCATCACCCCATGGTAGAAAGTGGGCTCCAGCTCACCTATCTAATGGAGATGCTCCTCCAGGTCGTGCTGCTCCCACATCTACATGAGAATATATAGGTCTTGTCACTTAACATAAAAAATATAAAACATTAAAAAACATAAAAAAATTTCATCCATTTTGGGGTTTTCTTGCTTCTCACCGATGTCACCCCACTGTCCGCCAGGTGGGAGTGGTAGGTCAGGATCTCTGGTGAAGTCCATTCCTATGTAAGCATAATCCTCAATGATGAGGATCTGATCTTGTAGCCATCTGAAGAATGGATCACTAAACTTCACCCTTCCCCTACCGGCTCCTGTGCGAGCCATGAACTGGACCCACCTCAACATATGGGGGTCCCGTGCTCTCAGACTCCGGAAGACCACCTAAGGTCTCATCTGTAAAACCCGCTCGAAGAAGAAGTAGGCTAGAATGGAACCAAAGCCAAACTGCTTTAGCTCTCCCTGTCGACACTTAGTTAGCTAATCCTTGAAGATTGGAAGCATGGCTTCTGCCCAGTTGAACACCGTGGGTGCCATGGCCTCTATGGTGTACATCATGTGTGCCCTAGAATCCTGGTGCACACCCTGACTCCCAGCCACCCTCTGCATCGTAAATAGGACGGTCTGTAGGGCCCTATCCATCACTGCCTTGATGGGGATCTTCTTACCCGATGTACCTATCCCTGGTGCACAGTGATGTTATATAATATATCGAGTGGTAACATCCCCTCCACGGGATCTTGTCAGTGAGATGGGGGCACCCTGTCTCAAGAGACCTGTTAAGAAGTATATGTCCTCTACTTCCACTGTAAGGATATGGCCCCCCACCTCGAAATACTGCTGCTCTAGATTCCACATCTACAGAATGTGTTCCAGTAACCACTCATGTGACACCATGCTTGGGGTCCGGAAGAAATCCAGGATCCCACAATCCTGTAATGCGCCAATACAACCCACATTTCTTTCAGCGGCAGCATCCTCATTGTCATGCTTTCTTTCTTTCCATATCACCATGTTTTGAGTCACCTAGACCTGCCAAAAACAATAATGATATACATTAGAATCATCCTTAAATCATTAAAAATCAAAGGAATGAATTTATTTTGCTTATACTATCAATTTAAGTTCTCCACGGCCGGCACCGCCTGTGCGCCGTTAGAGATAGGCAGTGGCACCGCTTGTCCACTATGTTATTTGCACGGTTCTCGAGTGGTATCACGTATCCTGCAAGGGGTAGCTGCGGTGCCCACTTTTAAGGTTTTAGGGCTTGCCATATGGGCCCCAAACCCCACCAAATCTCAAAATAAATGCTATGAAATGAAAGAGAAGGGTCTTAGCTATTACCTGCAACTGATGATGCTAAAAACGGATGGTGGAAACTCCCGGTATCAGCTGCTGAAGATCTGGCTAAGAAAATGCTCCAAGTGCTCTCTGCTATAGGTAAATAGTGAAATGATTTGATTTTTTACTATTTACACAACTTATATAGGAATTTTTGGGTCTGACATACTATAGTTTTGATATAAAATCATATTTTAGTCAAAGTTTATCTGTCGTAGTCCCCTAATGCTAGTAATGCAGTTAACATTTGTTTCTGAGTCTATTGCAGGATAAGAGAACTATAGTAAGAAGCTTTGGAAAGTTTGTTTATGGATTTTTCGCACTTTCATAAAACAGAAAAGGTCGATGAGCGTTCATTACGACACGTTGTCAAGCTCATTAAAATCCAGTATCAAAGGTCTGAGTCCATTTCAAGTTTCTTTCTAGGCTCGTAAAAATTGACATTGTGTAAAGAAGCATCATGGAGTCCTCTTTTCACCTCTTTTTCAGGCTCCTTAAAAATGAAAAAGTCATCGAGTCCGTTTCCGATTCTTTCCAGGATCGTAAAATATGAATTTGTGTAAAGAAACCACATGGATTTCTCTTTAAACCCTTTTTAGGCCCCCTAAATACGAAAATATCATCGAGTGATCTTGTCTTCTTCATGCTCGTTAAAGTATTTGAAGAGTCATCCGTCTGACGGTAGGTTATCTATTTTTCGGTTCGGATAGGACTATTTACAAAAAAGGAACACTCCAGCCAATCATGACTGGAAGAGTTCTCTAAGGTATGGTTTTACACTTTTTTGGACCTTAGAGACTAAATCATACGAAAAAGGACCCCTTTGGAGTCTTCTTCTGTATTCATTCAGACTCTCTAAATATGAACGATACCAAGTTTTCTTTCAGTGGACTAGTTAAATTAAACATTGAGAGACCCATTTTGGGAATGAACCCCTCCTCTCTCAGGTTCGTAAAACATATGATTCTGGACTTGTCTTCCGACAAGCTATATCAAGTGTTTGTTACCCTCTTTGAACTCGTAAAACCGAAAAGAGGCACTCATCGATCATGATGGGGGAAATGGGAAGGGAATAATTTTGTAAATAATGGCAATTGTTTGTCGTTACCTTTCAACATGGCACTTGTCTGCACATCATGTCAATCAATTGGGTATTTAGCTGATCCCCATGACGATCCACTTTCATGAGTCATGTCACTCCTTTGATTCTTTCAAAAGAATGCATTTTCCGCTGTCGCATTGTGTGTTTGTCCCGTTCAGTCATGCTTTCAAGTCTTTTTGTCGTGCCACCCAATGTTCAAAGGGTATTTGAAGAAGTTTTACCTCTGCAGTCTACACAGTCTTTGTGTCAGTATCTTTGAGTCAGTCATATGGTTACTACATTCACATCATTCCAAAACTATGTTTCGAGTTTTGTGTCGTCGATGTGGGACTCATCATGGCCCTCCTTCGATGAGAATTTTCCCGTTGACATCAACTCATCATCCGGGAAATAGTCTTAGAAACAATACTTAGTACCTTGAGATATGTATGTCTTAGTGACAAATTCTCTCACTTTCGACATAGGTTCACATCATTGACCTTTGATCAATAGAATCGACTGGGTGTTCTACATCAGGACATCTATTCGCACTCAGTAGATTGTACTAGAGTACCTTAGGAATCATTGACATTAATGGTGATATCCCTCGCACTTGTTAACGGTTCACATCATTGGACAGTAATCAAGTGGTTTCTACCATGTTCGACTTCAGATCATTGTAATCACATGGATAGAATCGTACTTTGTGGAAGACGAGACAAATACCCTGGGTATTTGTTTAAAGCGCTCATTGCTTTTTCCTAGGTTGCGATGGAGTTTTGTATATCTAGCATGGATCCACATTTGTATGGTCGTGGCTATGCTCAAATTTGCGTCTATATGACATAGATCTATGTTGTATTTCAGGTAGCTATGTCCAAGTTTGAGTCCTCTATCACAAGGATCTACGTTGTATTCTAGTAGCCATGCTTGTTTATTCCTCTCATGGATCTGCCTTGTATTGGTCTACCGCCATGAGTTTGGTTACTTGTGTCTATGATTCAACATATTGATGTACTACAGATGCCTACTTGATAACATACTCTGATCGAGCCAAAATTTTCATCTCATGGCGATGACTTGTTCTCTCAAAGCTCTTGTTTATCGCATCCCTCTAAGACTCATGCTTTGGGGGGCATCCCGTTATACCAAAATCCTGTCACCATCATGTGATAAGAACTTTGACATACCTACTTGCCCTGAATCCCAGCTCTTGGAGTGGAAACTCATGGTTATTATCAATCTTTCATGGAAATTCCTAGCATCGCGCTTCCTCTATTGTCTAGGAGCGGTACCCTGTTCACACCACCTATCCCCTGTTGCCCACAAGCGGTGCCACCACTTATGGCCCTTTCTCCATAAGAATTTCTTACCAGAACTACTATGTCATTTAAGGAGAAACACAGTACCCTGGGTAAAAAGATAAAAAGAGAAGTTTCTCGAGGCTTCTAGATGATAAGCCTCGTGTCCTCCCTTATCCATACTGTTGTGGGTCAGATGAGCTCGAGCTCCCTCATTCTAGGATCTTAGAGGCCACCTCACTCACCAATCTATCAACCTACCCTATCCATTAAGCCTTATAAATATGAGCTCATAGCCATGGTTGAGGGGGAACTCTGAAGGTATTGTTATGTTGTTGGATTGATTACTTGGTCCAATACCAGTTGGGAGAGCATAGAGATCTAGAGTCGGAGCTTTTGGGGATGAGAATGCTTGGTTTCATGGAGATGCATGTCAACACTAAGGCTTGGTTGTAAAATTCTTCATATTTCTATATTAATGCAAGTTGATTTATGTCCCACATACATTGTTGTTGTTTGATTTCACATGTATGTTGTTATATTCCTTAGTCACTCACATAGATCAGTATATTATATTCTGGTGGTTTCGATATGTTTGTGTGTTGAAGCTTATTGCAAGTACACAAGATAAAAATCAGAGCATTACATTCCAAGTATATACGGCGTCTAGGGAGAGTCTTCAACCTCTGTCCTCTATTTGTTCTGGATCTGAACCATTCAGACCAGTGGAACACCTTGTTGTCCGTAGGAGGTGAAATATTCTAGCTAACACTTATCCATCTAGAGCTTAACGGAAATAGGTTTTGGGCTGCTACCAAAGCCCCTAATATTAATAGAGGTAATAATCATGGTGGAAACAAGGTTGAATCTCTAAGAGCCCCATCAATAGAAAAACCAGCAAACTGCTTTGAACTAGGTAAACCCCTGTCAAAGAGGGACGACACTTTGGGTTTTCTCCACCTTTTATCGACAGTAGCCGAAACATCTAGAAGCCCATCCTTCAAATAATTTTTGGCACGACGTCCCTTACAGATAGTCACATTAGGATTTCAGATGGAGGAAATAGGAAGCACCCCCAGGATGTCACCATTCATGGAAAAAGTAGCCAGGGAATCCTTGTTTCCACCCATGGAGGAAGGTGTGTCGAGCAAGGGTGAGGAAGAGACACTAATGTTCAACAATGAGGAAGTGGGCGTGCCAGAAGGAGACTTATCCCCAAACAGCAGAGACGACATCACATCATGTCCCATCTCCAAATCAGGAAGGGAGACCTCTGAAAATGAAATAGGCAAAGAAAACGACTCGGGAGGAGGCAAAAACATTGTATTAGGAGCTGGATCCCCCAAAACAGAAACAACTGAAGTCAAAACAGTCCCAAGAAACATAAAGGATGACGACACCTTAGAAAAATAAATAGCACCACAAACCTCCTCCATCGACATGAATTTAAATAAAAACGGGAGAACGTCAACAAACTTATCCATAAAGTACTTTGCAGAATTATAATACAAAGAGATGGGCAAAGGAAAATCTGACACCACTTCCTCAAACATGTTCGGGACATCTAAAGACACTGGGGAGGTCTTGTCCAAGCCTAAAGGATCCACACACAAAGCCTTACAATGACCTGTTTTCTTGCACTTGAAGTAGTGGAAGGGAATTTTCCAATAGTCCAATTACTGAATAAAAGTTCCCCCTTCCCAAATAACCTCCACTTCGGATGGGAGACCACCAATAGCTTCCAAATCCACTAAAACCCAAGGGGCCATCCTCTTTGCCCTCGACAGTGAGGAGGGATCCACCATGATAAACGAGCACACTGAGTTTGCAATGCCTTTGAAACCCTCAACAGACCAATAGAAAAGAGGTAGGTTCGAGAGAATAACCCACAAGTGGCAACATAAAAGAGTACACTTCCATGGATTTAAATCCAGCTACCACCTTGCCAAGACCAAAGAACCCCGACCAATAACCCAATACCACGTCTCAAGAGCCAAACGGTCGTCAACCGAGAGGAAATGAAAAACAACCCAATCATTAACTAGGGTCATCACCTGGGGAATGTTTTTCACCAACGGGTTCCATTTGTCTTTGACCTAGTTGATGATTTCAACCCTAGACATTCACAGATATTCAAACACAAAGGGGACGACCCTTTTTTACATTTTCAAAGTGTATTAGGCCCTTTGGTTTAGGTTTTCCCCCACCCCAGGAAAAATCAGCCCCAGAGGCTAGGGCCTCACTCACCGGTTTCGACCCAGTACTGAGAAGAGCATCATTCCCCCCAGTGGAAACTTGCAAGGAGGATTCATATAAATAACAAGGAATCTGGCAACCTACATCCACTCCAGTCTCGCAAGCAGAGCCAAAAAACAATAAGGAATTACAATTTGATCTTGAAGGGGTACTACCAAGGTCCGAGGCGAAAATCGACACAGGGCCTGACATCCCCATAACCCCACCCCCAAAACACCCTAACCAACAGAACAGACAAAAAGACAATGACCAAAAAAACTAGAGATCCACTACTAACACCAAAAAAATATAAAATTCCCACTTGTTTAGCCTGGTTGGTACTAGGCCAGGAAAAAATCCCAGCTGAACTTCAGGAGGATAAAAAAACAGGAAGACTAAGAGAGAAATCCAAGAGAAAAAGACAACACCACCCGAAAAGTGGAAACCTCCCCAAAAAAACCACTCCCTTCCAGCAGCTCGTTCTAGAGCCCGAAACATGGCCTCCATATCTGCAGGAACTGTGGCATCCTCTGTGGAATCCTCAATGGAAATAACAGGATTGAACTTCGACTCTCACTATATAGTGAGTGAGTCGATTCTCACTATATGAATTGATCTTACTTTGGATCTATGAGTTACATTTGGATAACCATTGAACTTGATGTCAACTAGATTAATGAATATAGTTTACATGCTTTCTAATAACACATAGTTTAATTCAATATTCATAACCATACTATGTGTAGTATGGGATTTCACAAAGTGAAATCATTAGACATAAATACAATTTTGTAGTGTAAATAGTTTATTGGCATAGCTCCCTTTTTATGTTGATGTACTGTTGGTATATCACACTTGTTTCATTTTGATTACTGCATATGTTTGTAAATAAACATGAATCCTTTCATTTTCTTTTCATAAATTTTGAATCCTTGCATAGTAACATAGTCATGTTATTTTCTTAATTACTTTACTTAATAGAAAGTGCTTTTATTTTATTTTTATTTTTTATTTTTTCTTATAGGTTAACCATCATACTTTAGTTGGTAGGATTACTTCATTATCTAATTTCAACTTTGTATTTTTAATATGCTTGAACACTATAAATAGTAAGATACATTAGGAAGATTAATTATAGACATGTTGCTAGGAATTTTGTTGCACCTTCTGTTGATAGAAGCTGTTCCTCTGGTCTGAATGGTTCAGACCCAGAACAAATGGTTCACAATAAGGTTGGAAGACTTTCCCTATAAACTATAGATACCTGGAATATAATCTTTGATGGAGTGATATGGTTCTTCTCTTATGACAAAAGGTCTCCAAGAAAATACCTGCATAAAAACATCAAACACACACGAGATCAAAGATACCGGAGCATCGTCTGTAGATCTATGTCAGTGACTAAGGAATCTGACAATAACATGCAAGATTATAACATAACAAGTATATGGGAAAGGAACCAACTTTACATAAATAAAATGAAGAAATATTTTACAACCTATGCCTTAGTGTTGATATTCTCTCACACAAAACCAACATCTTGTCCCCTACAACTCCAACTTGCTCCCTCAAGCTCTCTTGAAAGACTTAGGCCAGAATATCAAAGCAACAGCATAACATTAATCTCTCCTCAACCATGGAGATTGAGCTTGATTTTATAGGCTTACAATGGATAGGGATGGTTGAGAAATTGATGGGTGAAGTGACTAGGAGATCCTACAAGGATGGATCCCGAGCCCAACTGACCCTAGTGATAAGGGATAAGGGTTCCATGAATCCTTCTTTTGAGAAGTTTTGTGAGAACCGCTCTTTTTCACTTTTTACCAAGGGCGCCGCTCTTTTTTTACCATGACAGAATAGTTCTGGGCAGAACCGCGCCTTGCTTAAAGGGTAAAGGCAGTGCCACTACTTATTGCCAACACATTACAGGTGGTGCTGAAGAAGGTACCGCTTTTTTACTATAGGGAAGGAGTGGTGCTGGATTTTCATATACAAATTTGATGTCTGTACCAATTTTCTTGGATTCACATTTTTGGATTTAGGGCAACACTGAAGTTTGGGATCTTATCACATGCTAATGATGAGAGTTAGGTACAACAGAATGCCCCCCAAAGCATGAGGCTAGAGGGATACAATAGGAAAGATCTTTGAAAGAGAAAGTTATCACTTCGAGGAAAGAATCAGCTTAATCGAAGATCATCAACCAGGCATATGCAATACATCAATACTTTTGACTCATGAAAAAAATGTGTCTTCATCATAGTTACAGAAAAATACAAGGCAGATCCATGAGAGAGCTAAACAAAAATGGCTACTAGAATACATCGTAGATCCATGTGATAGAAGACTCAAACTTGGACATATCTACTAGACATACAATGTAGATCTATGTCATACATACGAAAATTTGAGCATAGCCAAAACCATACAAATGTGGATCCATGCTGGTACTTCATACAATATATTCCATTGCAACCTGGGGAGAAAGCTATGAGTACTTTTCAATAGATACCCAGGGTCTTTGTCTCGTCTTCCACAAAGTACGATTCTACACATGTGATTACAATTATATGAAGTTGAACAAGGTAGAAACCACTTGGTTATCGGTCAATGATGTGAACCATTAACAAGTGTGAGGGAGATCACCATTAATGTCAATGATTCCCAAAGTACTCTAGTACAATATACTAAGTGTGAATAGATGATTTGATGTCGAACACTCAGTTGAATCTCTTGATCAAAGGTCAATGATGTGAACTTATGTCGACAGCGAGAGAATCTGTCATTGAGGCATATATATCTCAAGGTACTAAACTTGTTTCTAAGACTATTTCTCGGATGATGAGATGATGTCGACATGAATAGTATCGTTGAAGGAGGGCCATGATGAATCCCACATCGATGACACGAAACTCAGAACACAGTTTTGGAATGTTGTAGATAATGTAACCATCGGATGGAATCAAAAGGTACTGACACAAAGGTTGTTTTAACTGCAGACTAACTTCCCTTTGAACATCGAGCGGCATGACAAAAAGACTTGGTAGCATTTACTTGTTGGCCTGATTTTCTGACCTAGGCCAACTAAGGATATTGCGCCCACACAAGTTTCTTAGAGCAGCTCCCAATGTGTTTAAGATTGGCAAAACCTCACATGTTATGGTCCTGCTACCAACTGAATTTTTCTCTTAAGGAGAATTTAAAATTCAGTAAAAATTTATCCTAATATTATTACTATCTAAATAAACCCTAGAATTAGTTTTCTAAGACCTAAATTATCCTAAAATGCTTTCTTAATGAAAGTCTTCAATTTTTTGAGGATTTTGCTTCAAATATTCTAATTCAAATACTATTGCAAGTTTTACAGAATTAATGTAATCCTATTTAACAACTGTTAAATTTAAAATAAAATACACTAAAATTCAAATCAACTAGTTATCCTATCTCAGCTGAGAGCAACTTAAATACTAGATTAATTATTAATTAATGTTTCAAATAAACAGAGAGATAAATCATTATGATTTTAAATGAAAATATTTAAAATCATTAACATTAAACCACTCTGCATATATATTCACAATAACAGAAAACTAAAATAGACAACTACTTTAAATTTCTCTGAAAATGTTCTATCAATTAATAATTAATAATCAATATCAAATATTTGAATAAAAGATGATATTTATTATGAAAACATTGTAAAAATACAAATGAAATCAAAATAAAACATGAAATGTTTATATTACTAAAATTCCAATTTTCAATAACAATATTGATAAATTGAATATAGTAATATGTTCATTCAAATAGTAATATTGTGTTAACAGAGTATAATTTGGGATAATGAATACAATCATAACACAATATAATTGCCCAAAAACATAATGAGAAAGTGATATATAGAAATACATATATAAATTTTTCAAAATAGCAACAAATAGTGATACCAGTTTGAGAACTTAAGTCACAATCCCTCTCCGAAGGCAAAAATACAGCAAAAAGAGATTAGAACTATAACTGAAATTATATTTCAGATAAGTCTGTTTCTCTGATACTCCATCCCCTTATTTTACATCGAAATTACTAGTTTATATAACCAAACTAGTAACTCATTTCAGTTTTTAATAAATGCTATAATAAAGACAATAGGAATCCTATCCCTATTTAGCTGTATCGAATTCCTTTCAAAAGAAATCTGGCATAAACATTTATCCTATGAGATAAAACCGTCAATTAAATGACTAGCCTATATCATCTCGTGCTCAAATGAACTAACTTGTAACGTGGCCACCTTGAGCAACCAATCCTTCCAGAAGCACCAACAAATGCCAACTGTGAACAAAAACAGTCTATATTATTTATAGCATAACGATACCATGTACACCTGTAACATACGAAATAAAATTTCTCATTAAAATCATGTTAACAGAAAATAAAATAAAATAAAACAAATTAAAAGCATGCCTGCAAAATCTACGATTTTGCAGGTGTGCTTATTAAAGATTTATTACCTGTCAAAAAGAGAAATAAACTAGCAGAACAAAAAGAGAAATGACATCATGTTCTGTTTTGTAAACTGATTACTCTTCTTGCTTCAGAAAGTTTAGCTTTGAGCTTAATGATCGTCAACTTCTGTCCATTTACTTGCTCAATCAAGTGCTGGTTAGTGTTTATCGTTGAGTTCTTGGATTCCTTCTATTGATTCTTTTTCAGGTTCATATTCTTCCATCTATTAACCCAATTTAGTACTTCTGCCCTGAATGTTTTATTGTCTTCATATTTTAAGGTTGCATCTGCTTGACATTCTTTTAATTCATTTTTTAACTCTGCGATTTTGGTTTCATAAACTTGATCAAGTACCTATTGAAGGGTTTCTTCACCTTGATCACGAAATGAATCATCAGACTGAGAAGAATGAAGATTATTTACATCCTGAACTGGTGATGGAATGCTCATACACGATGGCTCATGGCCAGATCCACAAGCATCCATACATGATGGTGCTATTTCAAACTTACTTGGATCATTAATGTTTTTGGCCAATGATTTTTCAAGATTCTCCATTATGGTAATAGGTTTATTCATATGCGTTGTCTCAGGAATCAAAGACAAAACATCATCCTTGAGTTCAACAATAATTGGCAGAGTGTTCTGCTGAATATTTACAGGAATGGAGACTGAAGGCGATGTAGTCATGCTGTGAGTGAATCTTCGTGAATGAACAGACACAAAACCCTTTGGCTCAAAAATTCTCCTATCACAACAAACTTGTGCTAATTGTTCAAGTTTTCATGTAGAATCATCACAAGGTTTTTTAGGAGTGCATAAATCAAAGAATAATTCATGAGTAACATAATCCATTTTGTCATCATTCATCAGTTCACCATCCACCTTTACAGATGTGTTGAAACTTTTGGCAAATAGAGATTGATTCATATTTGTTTCAGCATCAAAGGTATCGACCTTATTGATAACATCATTACTAATACGAGTATCTACAGGATAACTTGATTTTTGTAACTTACTATCCCCTGGCTCAGCTTTATGAATATCATCCATCTCAGATTTTAATGGAGCTTTACGCTTTCTGTGAGTTTTAGGAGGAGGATTAGGCCAATACTGTGTCGACCCTAGCTTATTTTCAACCAAGAATTCATCCCAGGATCTACAGCTAAGGGATAACTGATGCTAAATTAGAATTTTAATCAGACCGTGGTGGAACAAGCTCCTATCAGGGTTTCCTATAGTACTTTGCACTAAATGTGCCATTTTATTCAAGCTTTGAAGTAAGTAAAAAGGAAGAT
The DNA here is from genome assembly GCA_001517045.1 of Pseudotsuga menziesii. NCBI lineage: Eukaryota > Viridiplantae > Streptophyta > Pinopsida > Pinales > Pinaceae > Pseudotsuga > Pseudotsuga menziesii. The sequence continues at coordinate 634,268 of LPNX010929834.1, read as the reverse complement.
TGAGCTTAAAACCCTTCAACGCTAATAATAATCACATATGGTAATAATGGATATGAGAGAGACGACTGTCATAAGAGACATACCTGGCTAAGATTTCATAAGATGCTCGCCATTCTAGTTTTAAGAATTTAAGTGAAACCGCAACCTTTAGATTTGCATTAGCGGGTAAGGGTAAAAGTAATGACCTGCACCTTTTCTTATCGAACTTTCCTCCTTTGAACCAATGTTCTCCAGTCTGAGGAAGCTTTGTTGCTTCTACAATCTTATCTTCATCAATTATAAATTTAAAACCCCCAATTTGAGCTACATTCTCCTTCAAGCTCATAGCGAATTGTTTGGTAACTTCTGCATTATGACCATTGAAACATCTAAAAAAGGAACTCCATCCTATCTTTTCAAACAATGCAGCGACTTTCTCATCAGCTTCCACCAGCTCAGGCCTTGAAATCTCGAATCGGCTGAGAGGAGCCATTGTCTCCTCACTGCAATTCTGGTTTTGGTTTGAAATGAATGTAGTTGTGAAAATTGAAGGAATGGGGATCCAAGTGAAAGGCATTATGTGAACTGTCAAATCTCTAATTGATTCATACATGACAAGAACGAGAACCCAAAATTTGGCCATGGTAACTAAAAGAGAACAAATGCCAGCGTTTTGTGCTATGAGTAATGGATAAACTAATCATAACTAACCAAATCCTTTATAAAACATTATGTGAATTCTAATTGAACTTCCACATCAAAATAATTCAATTCAGGGATCGATAACCATATGATACAAAAAACGAAACATTGATAATACACAGACTGGAATGATAGCTTCGTACCAGCGTCATAAATGGAAATGGCTATCGGTCATTTATGAAATTGAATTCCAATGACACGATTTCATCATTAAACCAACAAATGTCAGTTGAATTGATAAGTGTCATAAAATTAAAACCAAAACCAAATGTCAATATGATCTCAATCTTTACAAATTGATTCAAAAATATTATTATCATTAAAATCTATATAAACAGATGTTAATAATTCAAACAATCGTATCATGCACCATCAATATGACTATCAAATGATAATAAACAAGGATTATATGTGGAAGGCAATCATGTTCATGAACCAGATGATGTGAAGTCGTCATTATAATTCATAATGTCTCCTAGGGTTTCGTAATTTACAACTAAGTAGCAAGATCAGCTCTATATAAAAATTAAATCATTCAAAACCATATATATACATGTAATTGATTCATGAAAACCCAATACCCATGACCAAATGCAAAATATGATCGGATGAAAAGCTTACAAAAACCAACACTAAATCAAAATTTAATTATTATGATTATATTACAACGAAAATTTTGAAATGATATATATATATAAATGAACTCTAGATATTTCGTGAGACATATGTATACTTTTTACACAACAATGCCAAGATATTAAAAGATCAAGTTATATGTAAAATATAACCTTAGGGTTAATATACAATATTCCAGTTAATAAATCAACCCTAATTATAAAAATTACAAAAACTTATGATAATAAATATCTTATCAAAACCAAATTTGTAAGATGTTCAAAATGTATTTCATTTTAATCCAAAAAAACTAATTAGCATACTATACCTTGAATCTCATAAATCAATATATAATCAAATGAATTAATAATGACAAAAATTGATTATATATAAAATTTACAAGATTGACAGCTGCTAATTTATGAAAGTATTTCATAAATTTCTAATATGACTCTTTAAATCTTCTAAATTGAGAGTACCTTCAGATCGAACATTCTGAAGGAACTCTTATATAATATTTTTAAAATAAACCATAGAAGAGAACTGATCATTTGTTTTTCAGCATAATAGAAAAAATGAGAGGGTTGTTGCTGACTGCCAACAAATGGCGACGACCTGAGCGAATCAGTTATCTTTGCTCATACAATTTTCGAATGATAGTATAAACAAAATCTTAAAACCTATTAAAAACAATAAAAAATTCTCTGTCTAAGTAAAAACCATTATTCTGATTAATATTCGTAAGTAAAATTCAGGAATATCCCATCTCTTGTAAATAAAAATCTTGTTAAAAATAACTTCTTAATGTCCTAATCGAAACAAAGTACTTTATAGTAAAGATAACCTGCACCATCAGTATAAGGTATAGGAATTTACTTCTCTGAAAAAATTCTAGAATCTGTTCCATGAATATAACAATTTTCTTTCCTTTTTTTTCCTGTATTTTTTTTTTAACGAGATTAAAATTGAAACAATTTCTCTGACTGAAGACTACTATCTAGGCATGATAACCCAATGTGATAGTATCATTCATGATAACTACCTAGAATAAGCAGGCCGGCTCGTGATGAGACCTCTTGTCTCTTGATCTTTTAACCAAGAGCCATCACCTTGATGATCAGAAATGAAGTTATACTAGACAGCACTGATGATCATGATTAGGCCGGCTCATGATGAGACCTCCTATTCTTCAATTAGAATTATGTTTCACTTTATTCAATTTGAAATTTTTACATTTTATAAAATAAGATATCATTACCTAGCATGGTGACCAAATGGTAATGTCGGTCACTAATATCACCAGAAAATGAATCAGCTGGCTCGTGATGAGACCCCCTATCTCTTGACCTTATGACCAAGAGTCATTATCCGTTTCCTAATAATGTCATGCCAGTCATATTTATGATCCTGATCAGATCGGTTTATTACTAAGACCTTATGTCTCTCATTTTAGGATTTTATTGAATGGAACAAATTCTAAAAAGTTTTCAGATTGTAAATAACTTTAAGAACGATGACTGATGGTAAAGATCCATAAGAAATTTTCAGAGTACAAGTTTCAAAAAAGACATTAATTAGCTATCCCAAAAATAGAAGAGTGAGGAATAATCTGAATAACACTTACAAATATTTACAAATAATGATAGGTTCTTAATAGACTTAAGAAACTTTGATCATTCTAAACCAATTAAAAGATTTAGTCTAATACCATAATTTTAAGCTAATGAACAAACTGGTTTTAAAACACGGGACTTATTTATTTACACTTGTCCTTTCAATTGACACATGTATATTAGTGACTGATTATTTTAAAACATATATACAGAAATTTGATAATCCTTAATACAAATGATCAATATATTAATACTTGATTAAGAAAATCAAAAACTAGTTTCAAGAGTAGAATGATGTTTGAAATGTACATAAGTATCATGAATTTATCATGATCCTTTATTTGATAAAAGATTGTACAAAATATTGACAATTTTATAAGAAAAAATATGCATATGTAAATTCAAAAATGAAATTATTTACAGACAGAAAACAAGCTCATATACATAATTATATACATTTTTATGGTCTGAAAAATCAGCAAAAATATTTTTTTAAGATCAATCCATTCACTGGCAATGTTTCGAACTGACCGTCCAGGGTTTGCAAACGAAAGGTACTTGGACCTATATTTTCAGCAATAACAAAGGGACCTAACCAACGTTTTTGAAACTTAGTATGATCTCTTTTTTCCTCATGAACTTTATCCCATTTTAAAACTAAATCTCTTACTTGAAATTCTCGATTAGAACTTGGGGATTGATTGAACTAGGACTTCACAATTTGTTGATGTTTTGTAAAATGTTGCTTTGACCTGTCTCTTTCTTCCTCAAGTTTTAATAAAGTGTTAATCCTTTTCTCCATTGCTGGACAATCTTCATCTTGAACAGACTGAGCTAACTGTAATGAAGGTAAAAATAAATTAGGTGGTAAAATAGCCTCAGTTCCATAAACCAAGAAGAAGGGTGAGTTACCTATTGCAGCTTTAGGAGTTACCTTGTCTGCCCAAAGGGCATTAAATAATTTTGTATGCCAATCATGATGGTGAGCTGAAATAGTTCTTTAGAGAATTTTCAATAAATTTTTGTTTGTTAATTCAGCTAAACCATTTCCATGAGGATGATAGTTAGCTGAATACCTAACTCTTATTCCCTTCTCTAAGGCAAATTGAGTTAACTCAACTGATGAAAAATATGAAGCATTATCAAAGACAAGGGAATCTGGAACACCAAATCTCGTTATGATAAAAGATTCTAAAAATAATATAACTTGATTGGTGTTTACAACCCTCAAAGATGTAGCTTCTGCCCAACGACTAAAATAATTAGTTGCAGTTATTATATACTTGTGTTGCATAGAAGAGGGAGGGTTTATTGGTCCTACTATATCAATACCCCATTGTTGAAAAGGTCTTTCTACTGAAACAGGTTGTAAAGGAAAAGTTGGCTTCTTAACTCTTCCTGCAGCAAGTTGACATTCTTGACATTTCCTAACAAAGGTTTAAGAATCTCGAAATAAAATAGGCCAATAATAACCAGCCCTAAGGATCTTATGTGTAGTAGTTTCTCCACCAAAATGACCACCTGCCGAACCAAAATGTAATTCTTTCAAGATCACTTCTGTTTCATGTTTGTCTAAGCATCGAAGCAAGACACCGTCTAAATTTCTCCTAAAAAGGGTGTTATCAATTAATAAATAAGGAGCAGATTTCAGTCTAAGTGCTCTCCTTTTCCTTGGTTCCAAGTAATCAGGAGCAGTTCTTGTTTCCAAAAGTGTTCTTATATCTGTGTAACAAGAATCCTGTGTTGGAGGATAAAAGTAAATTTCCCTCATAAGTAAAACTTCACCAATGACAGCTTCAGAATTATTATTAGGAAGATGAGTTGCTTCAACAGCAAATTTACATAATCCTTGACCTTTGACTACCATTGAAGGTTTAATCTCCAAGTCATACTCTTGAAGAGCTATCATCCATGGTGCATTTTTTTCACCTAAATCTTTTTGAACTAGCAAATTCCTGACTGAAGGATAAGGAACTATCACTTTCATTCTAGATTTCAATAAATCTGAATAAAAGTGTTTGACAGCTTTGAAAACAACAAAAGCTTTCTTATCCACTTCATGATAATTAAGTTCAACACCTTTAAAATTTGAACTCATAAAAGAAATTGGGACTTCATTATTTTGCTGATTTAGTTGAGTTAAAACTGCTGCATATGATATGTCAGAAGCAAAAGTATACAATATGAAATTTTTGTTAAAATCTGAGCTCAAAAGACTAGGAGCTTCTGAAATAGCTTCTAAAATTTTCTGAAATGATTCCTTTTCAGTTTGTCCCCAATTAAAAATAGCATCCTTCTTAATCATTTTTTGTAAAGGACAGATGATTTCAGAAAAACTGGGGATGAATCTTCTGACAAAATTTATTTTACCAAGAAATGATTGCATTGCTTTCTTGCTATAAGGGTAAGCTATTTTTGAAATAGCTTGGGTTCGTTTAGGATCAATCATGATCCTGTGTTTTGAAACCACGCAACCTAATAAAATACCTTCTGAAACAGTGAACATTGTTTTCTTTGGATTTAAGGATACTCCAAATTTTCTACATCGTTCAAATACCTTTCTAAGATGATTAATATGATCATGTCCACATTTAGAATATACAGTAACGTCATCTAAATAGACAACTACTGAATGATTAACTAAGCCTCTAAAAGCAATATCCATTGCTCTTTGAAAAGTTGCCCCAGCATTGATTAACCCAAAGGGAATATTTCTGTAAGCGTATGTTCCCCATGGAGTTCTAAAAGCTATTTTCAATTGATCATCTAGGGAAACCATCAAGAAGTGACAGTATCTCAGACCCAAAAAATTTTTGAAGAATTTGTTCCATGGGAGGAACTGGGTAATTATCCTTTTCGGAAGACTTATTAAGATTTCTAAAATCGACACATAATCTAATATCACCATTTTTCTTCCTAATTGGAACTAAGTTGCCTACCCATTGAGTATGCTGAATAGGAAAAATAATCCTAGCAGCTAACAATTTATTTAGTTCCTTCTTAATTGTTGGTTCTAATGACGGGTGATATTTCCTTAGTTTCTGTTGAAAAGGTTTTGACTCTTGTTTTATTGGAATAATGCGTTGCATGACTTGTGGATTGAAGGTTTTCAAATCGTCACATGTCCATGCAAAGACATCCTTAAATTCTTTAAATAATTTTATGAATGTTGTTTTTTCTACGGGAGTACAATCTATTCCTAGATATACAGTTTGAGGATTCAGTTCCATTCCTAAATTTATAGTTTCATATTTGATTTGAGAGCTATTGGTTTTACAATTAGGAGCATATCTAAATTTATCTTGAAGATCAAATAACTTCTCTAATCTCAAAACTGAATTAGGAATTGGATTTACCTTTTCGAAAGCTTTTTCAACTAAACAAAAATCATTTATTACCGAAAAATCCCACAGATTTTCATCATGTGTAACTTCATCAATGGCTGAATATTTAAAGGTGTCATCGTTTGTTAGGAAATTCAACAATTGGACATCATTATCAAACACATGCCAATTAAATATATTATCTAGTATAGAAGGCCTAAAAATCAATTCAACTGAAAAGAAATTTGGTGTAAAATTTTCTGATGGGATTAATTTTGATGCTACATTCGCTAGTAAATATGCCTCTTGGTTTTAGACTCTTGGAACTGAAATTATGTTAAATGCATCAAAATGTAAGATGAGATTCCATACCTCTCATTGATAATTCTGCAAATGTTCAGAAAGGCAGTGAATAGAATTACAGACCTATCTGACGATGATTTCATAATCACCATATGCAATTAACACTTTGATATCCAAATCAATCGCTTTTTTCAAACCCTGTATTAAAGCTTCATATTCCACAGTATTGTTTGTACAGTTAAATTCCAGCCTACAAGCTATACATGTTTTATTTCCTTCAAGCTCAATTAATAGGCAACCAGCTCTTGCTCCTTCTTTAGACTTCGCCCCATCGAAATATAAAGTCCAAGTAGAACTATTAACAACTACTTTGCTTTCGATAATATTTACAATATTATGATTATCTACATCATTTATAATTTCCTTGAATGAAGAGTCATGAGAAATAGTTGTCACATTAAGAATCTCTGATTGTTGTTTATTTTCAGAAAAAACAGAATTTTCAAATTTAAAATTACCAAACCCTAGTTCATACATGTAATTCCCCATAATGGAGTCTGAAAATAAAACTGGTTCACTAGGATCATGTAATTCTGTCACAGTATGTTTCATATATCTTTCTCTATTTATCTTAATTTGATTTGACTTTCCATTCTTAAGTAACCATAAAGTTGACCAGTCTGTGGCAAAGAATCCATTTAATTGTTGAGACCAATCTCTACTCAAAAACAGCCCATACGCATCAGGAATGTCTGCAACCACAATGTCTATAATTTGAAAAACCGAAAGGTTACAAGCAATCCTGCCTAGAACATCTTTCATCTCTCCTACAACCCTCACATTTGTCCTATCCAATTGAGTTATATGTGAATTTGATGGAACATACTTTCCATTCAACCTTTTGCATACAGATAAAGGCATTACATTGGAAGAAGCTCTGGAATCAACCATGCAATTATGAACATTCCTATTAAAAATCTCAAAGGTAAGTAGGAATGGAGTAGTTGTTGATTTTGAATTCTTCCCTATTAGCGAGGCTTTATCAGCTACTGACTTTCCTTTATCAGTTGATGTTAAATCATTATTAGAATTGTTAGCAGCAACACTTTGTTTAGCATTAGGAATTATTGAACTCATGGCAGGATTTATAATATGACTATTAGGCATTGGGTAAATTTGAAGAAGATCATACATACTGATGTTTGCACATGTCTTCTTTAAATCTTCAATTATGTCATATTGTAAATCCAACTTTGGAGCATTTTGAATAGGCTGAGCAATCCTCGTATATTGAGTCGGTTTGCTAGATTGAGTATGTTTATTAGGTTGTGAATTATTGTTATCATTACTCGGGGTAGAACTTGATGAAGCTCCAGGAGTATTTGCGAATGTTCTACTACGAGTATTATAGGCATGTTGTCCTGAAGGAGGACTTTTACCTTCATAATCTTTTACAAGACTATCCCAGAAATGACCATTAACTTGTTGAGGTTCTTCCAATTCTTCATCATTTTCTGATTCCTCCTCTTCTTCATTTTCAGCGATTTCTTGATTTGAGGGAGTTTCAGATAAGGATAAGACAGCTCAAATAGTATTAAAAATTTCTTCATTTACTGCTATATCAGGCGGTGTACTTGTTTTATTATTAGTATTAGGATTCTGTCTAAACTGATTTCTAAAATTTCCTCTAGAGGAGGAAGCTTCAGAATTAGCTTTTTTTAATCCTACAACTTCATTAGTTAATGCCTGAATAGCATTCTGCAGCTGTTCTACATCAAATTCCTTGTCCTTTTCTGAATTAGGTCTTTCAATATTCCTACGAGGAAAAGTATCAGCTTTCCCATTTCTATCTGGTTCATAGGACATAGAATCCTTCTCAACTTTAATGGCTTCCTCAAAAGTTTCCACCAGAGTTATTTTACCAGCTCTCTTAACGAACATCCCAGGATATTTTGGTAAAGCTGAAGTATAGTTCTCTATGATTATGTCTTCGGGTGGTTGAGAAGAAACAAGAATTTTATTTTTTAGTGTAAGAAACCTCTAATTGAAATATTTAATTCTTTATTTAGGTTCCATTTTAATCCAAGATAACTCAAGGGCTAAAAGAGCAGGTGTTTTATCCTCCCCAAATTTATCTAATAAAGCTTTATTGAATTCAGCCCAATTTGTGATTGATCCTTGAACTAACGAAAAGTACCAAGTAGAGGCTTTTCCCTCAAAAGTTAAAGGGAACAACCGACAAACCACATCTTCATGCTGAACATTCATGGTTTGAACAACTAACATGAATTTATCTACATGCACCTCTGCAGGTTCTTTGTTATCTGGATTAAACTTTGGAAGAAGTTTATCTGAATATTTGGGAAGATGATGTTGTATACCAGGTACAGCTATAGCAGTTGTTCTCAACCAAGGAAGTTGTGGATTAGGTGGAGGATTAGGTGGAGGATTACCTCCTCCTCCTACAAGTATGTTTCCAGCCATAGGACTTCCTTTAGAATATGAAGAACTCCCTAAATTAGATGACCTTGGACTATCAGGTGGTGATTCTGGAGGAGAAGGTGGTTGATCAAAACCGCCTACTGAAGTCAATCTTCTAGCAGTATTTATTCGAGTAATTTCTCTCTGATGACTTCTAACTTGATAACTTGGAGTGCTATCAGCTTCTACTAAATCTTGAGCAACTATATTCAATTGTGGATTACATCTTTGTTGTCTAGGTAGACCATAATCTATTGGGGTTACACCAAGTTGATTAGCATATGCTCTTGTAAGAGTATGACGTGATTCTTCTAAATTTTGATTACTTTGTTCAGGAGTAAATGGGGATGTGATATGATCACGCTCAAGGATGCTCCTAACAGTTTCTATGAATGGTGATCTGCTGACTTTGGATTGTAATGGAGGTTGTTGACTGGTTGAAGTTTTATCATTAGTTCTACCTACCATTAATCATTAATAGGCCCTCCTTCTAGCGCCATTTGTCCTCCTTCTAGCGCCATTTGTTGGCCTAATTTTTTGACCTAGGCTAACTAAGGAGATTACGCCCACACAAGTTGCTTAGAGCATCTCCCGGTGTGTTTAATATTGGCAAAACCTCGCAGGTTATGGTCCTGCTACCAACTAAATTTTTCTCTTAAGGAGAATTTAAAATTCAGTAAAAATTTATCCTAATCTTATTACTATCTAAATAAACCCTAGAATTAGTTTTCTAAGACCTAAATTATCCTAAAATGCTTTCTTAATGAAAGTCTTCAATTTTTTGAGGATTTTGCTTCAAATATTCTAATTCAAAGACTATTGCAAGTTTTACAGAATTAATCTAATCCTATTTAACAACTGTTAAATTTAAAATAAAATACACAAAATTCAAATCAACTAGTTATCCTATCTCAGCTGAGAGCAACTTAAATACTAGATTAATTATTAATTAATGTTTCAAATAAACAGAGAGATAAATAATTATGATTTTAAATGAAAATATTTAAAATCATTAACATTAAACCACTTTGCTATATATTCACAATAACAGAAAACTAAAATAGACAACTACTTTAAATTTTTCTGAAAATGTTCTATCAATTAATAATTAATAATCAATATCAAATATTTGAATCAAACATGATATTTATTATGAAAACATTGTAAAAATACAAATGAAATCAAAATAAAACATGAAATGTTTATATTACTAAAATTCCAATTTTCAATAACAATATTGATAAATTGAATATAGTAATATGTTCATTCAAACAGTAATATTGTGTTAACAGAGTATAATCTCGGATAATGAATACAATCATAACACAGTATAATTGCCCAAAAACATAATGAGAAAGTGATATATTGAAATATATAAATAAAGTTTTCAAAATAGCAACAAATAGTGATACCAGTTTGAGAACTTAAGTCACAATACTTTTCCGAAGGCAAAACTCCAGCAAAAAGAGATTAGAACTATAACTGAAATTATATTTCAAATAAGTCTATTTCTCTGATACTCCATCCCCTTATTTTACATCGAACTTACTAGTTTATATAACCAAACTAGTAACTCATTTCTGTTTTTAATAAATGCTATAATAAAGACAATAGGAATCCTATCCCTGTTTAGTTGTATCGAATTCCTTTCAAAAGACATCTGGCATAAACATTTATCCTATGAGATAAAACTGTCAATTAAATGACTAGCTTGTATTATCTCGTGCTCAAACGAACTAACTTGTAACGTGGCCATCTTGAGCAACCAATCCTTCCAGAAGCACCAACAAATGCCAACTGTGAACAAAAATAGCCTATATTCTTTATAGAATAACGATACTATGTACACTTGTAACATACGAAATAAAATTTCTCATTAAAATCATGTTAACAGAAAATAAAATAAAATAAAACAAATTAAAAGCATGCCTACAAAATCTATGATTTTGCAGGTGTGCTTATTAAAGATTTGTTACTTGTCAAAAAGAGAAATAAACCAGCAGAACAAAAAGAGAAATGACATCATGTTTTGTTTTGTAAACTGATTACTCTTCTTGCTTTAGAAAGTTTAGCTTTGAGCTTAATGATCGTCAGCTTCTGTCGATTTACTTGCTCAATCAAGTGCTGGTTAGTGTTTATCGTTGAGTTCTTGGCTTCCTTGTATCAATTATTTTTTAGGTTCATATTCTTCCATCTATTAACCCAGTTTAGTAATTATGCCCTGAATGTTCTATTTTCTTCATCTTTTAAGGCTGCATCTGCTTGACATTTTTTAATTCATTTTTTAACTCTGTGATTTTGGTTTCATAAACTCGATCAAGTACCTGTTGAAGGGTTTCTTCACCTTGATCATGAAGTGAATCATCATACTGAGAAGAATGAAGATTATTTACATCCTGAACTGGTGATGGAATTCTCATACACGATGGCTCATGGCCAGATCCACAAGCATCCATACATGATGGTGCTATTTCAAACTTACTTGGATCAGTAATGTTTTTGGCCAATGAATTTTCAAGATTCTCCATTATGGTAATAGGTTTATTCATATGTGTTGTCTCAGGAATCAAAGACAAAACATCATCCTCGATTTGAACAATAATTGGCTGAGTATTATGCTGAATATTTACAGGAATGGAGACTGAAGGCGCCATAGTCATGGCGCAAGTGAATCTTCATGAATGAACAGACACAGAACCATTTGGCTTGAAAATTCTCCTATCACAACAAACTTGTGCTAACTGTTCAATTTTTCATGTAGAATCATCACAAGGTTTTTTAGGAGTGCATAAATCAGAGAAGAATTCATGAGTAACAGAATCCATTTTGTCATCATTCATCAATTCACCATCCACCTTTATAGATGTGTTGAAACTTTTGGCAAATAGAGATTGATTCATATTTGTTTCAGCATCAAAGGGATCAACCTTATTAGTAACATCATTACTAATACGAGTATCTACAGGCAAACTTGCTTCCTGTAACTTACTATCCCTTGGCTCAGCTTTATGAATATCATCCATCTCAGATTTTAATGGAGCTTTACGCTTTCTGCGAGTTTTAGGAGGATTAGGACAATATTGTGTCGACCCTAGCTTATTTTCAACCGATAATTCATCCCAGGATCTACAGCTAAGGGATAACTGATGTTGAATTAGAATTTTAATCATACCATGGTGGAACAAGCTCCTATCAGGGTTGCCTATAGTAATTTTCATTGAATGTGCCATTTTCTTCAAGCTTTGAAGTAAGTAAAAAGGAAGATTGAGCTTACAATCCTTCAACGCTAATAATAATTATAGATGGTAATAATGGAGATGAGAGAGACAGTCGTCACAAGAGACATACCTGACTAATATTTCATAAGACGCTCGCCATTTTGGTTTTAAGAATTTAATTGAAACCCCAACCTTTAGCTTTGCATTAGTGGGTAAGGGTAAAAGTAATGACCTGCACCTTTTCTTATCGACCTTTCCTCCTTTAAACCAACGTTCTCCGGTCTGAGGAAGCTTTGTTGCTTCTACAATCTTATCTTCATCAATTATAAATTTAAAAACCCCAATTTGAGCTACATTCTCCTTCAAGCTCATAGCGAATTGTTTGGTAACTTTTGCATTATGACCACTGAAACATATAAAAAATGAACCCCATCCTATTTTTTCAAACAATGCAGCGACTTTCTCATCAGCTTCCACCAGCTCAGGCCCTGAAATCTCGAATCGGTTAAGAGGAGCCATTGTCTCCTCACTACAAATCTGGTTTTGGTTTGAAATGAATGTAGTTGTGAAAATTGAAGGAATAGGGATCCAAGTGAAAGGCATTATGTGAAATGTCAAATCTATAATTGATTCATATGTGACAAGAACAAGAACCCAAAATTTGGCCATGGTAACTAAAAGAGAACAAATGCCAGCGTTTTGTACTATGAGTAATGGATAAACTAATCATAACTAACCAAATCCTTCAGAAAACATTATGTGAATTCTAACTGAACTTCCACATCAAAATAATTCAATTCAGGGATCGATAACCATATGATACAAAAAACGAAGCATTGATAATACAAAGACTTGAATGATAGCTTCGTACCGGCGTCATAAATGTAAATGGATATCAGTCATTTATGAAATTGAATTCCAATGACACGACTTCATCATTAAACCAACAAATGTCAATTGAATTGATAAGTGTCATAAAATTAAAACCAAAACCAAATGTCAATATGATCTCAATCTTTATGTATTGATTCAAAAATATTATTATCATTAAAATCTATATAAACAGATGTTAATAATTCAAACAATCGTATCTTGTACCATCAATATGACTATCAAATGATAATAAACAAGGATTATATGTGGAAGGAAATCATGCTCATGAACCAGATGATGTGAAGTCGTCATTATAATTCATAATGTCTCCTAGGGTTTTGTAATTACAACTAAGTAGCAAGATCGGCTCTATATAANAATGACAAGATATTAAAATATCAAGTTATATGTAAAATATAAACTTAGGGTTAATATACAATATTCCAGATAATAAATCAACCCTAATTAGAAAAATTAGAAAAAATTATGATAATAAATATCTTATCAAAACCAAATTTGTAAGATGTTCAAAATGTATTTCATTTTAATCCAAAATAACTAATTAGCATACTATACCTTGAATCTCATAAATAAATATATAATCAAATGAATTAATAATGACAAAAGTTGATTATATATAAAATTTACAAGATTGACAGCTGCTAATATATGAAAATATTTCATAAATTTCTAATATGACTCTTTAACTCTTCTAAATTGAGAGTGCCTTCAGAATCGAAGATTTTGAAGGCACTCTTATATAATCTTTTTAAAATAAATCATAGAAGAGAACTGATCATTTTTTTTCAGCATAATAGAAAAAATGAGAGGGTTGTTGCTAACTGCCAACATGACTCGACGAGGCGGAACACAATACGACATTGGACAATGCATTCTTTGAAAGGCTCAAAGGAGTGATATGACTGATGAAATTGGATCGACTCAGAGACAAGATGATTTACCCAATTTACTGAATGAAATGCAGTCAAGTGCCATGTTCAAAAGTGACGACAAACTACCATTTTATTTGCAAAATGAATTGATTCCCTTCCCTTAATTTCCCCATCATGATTCATGAGTGCCTCTTTTCATTTTTACGAGTCTAAAGAGGGTAAAAAACACTTGTTGTAGCTTATCCGAAGACAAATCCATTCTCATACGTTTCACGAACCTGAGAAAGGAGGGGTTCATTCCCCAAAAAGGGTCTCTTAGTGTTTAGTTTAACGAGTCCAATGAAATTTAACTTGGTATCGTTCACGTTTAGAGAGTCTGAACGAAGACAAAAGAAGACTCCAAAGGGTACTTTTTCGTATGATTTAGTCTCTAGCACCCAAAAAAGTGTAAAATAATACCCAAGAGAACTCTTCCAGTCATGATTGGCTGGAGTGTTCCTTTTTCGTAAATAGTCTATTCAAACTGAAAAAGAGATAACCTACCGTCGGAGAGACGAATCTTCAAATACCTTTACAAGTATGAAGAAGACAAGTACTTGACAATCTTTTCATATTTAGGGAGTCCGAAAAGAGTTTAAAGGAGACTCCATTAGGTCCCTTTTCACGATGAAGAGTTTTACAAGTCCAAAAAGAATCAAAAAAAGACTCTGAACTTTGATACTGGTTTTTGAGAGCGCAATCAAAGTATCGAAATGAACGCTCAAGGACTTTTTTCGTTTTCAAAAGTACAAAAAAGTAAAAAACAAACTTCCCAATAGACTTTACTACTTATTTTTTGTCCCTGCAAGACTTAAACGACCATTAGTTTCCCAAAATATTCAGAAAAATGACTTTCATTAACTATATAAAAGGGGTAATTTTATAAAATGATTTTTACAACATAAAAAACCCTAAAAATAGGCTATAAAAGTCTAAGTAAATAGTAAAAACAATTCATTTCACTATTTACCAACCTTGGAGAGAATTTTGGGTAGTTTGGAGTCAAAACTTCAGCTGAAGATTTCAGGAGCTCCCACTGTCCATTTTTCATACCATCAGTTCCAGGTAACATCTAAATCCATTTTCTTTCATTTCATGGTTTCGAATTTTCAGTTTCCATGTTTTTTTGAGCTCATGGGCCGAACCAAAAATGAGAAATGCAGGCACCACTCCTAGCCCTTACGGGAAAGGCAGTGCTCGATAGAAACCACGTTTCTTCAGTTATACACAGTCGGTGGCACCACTCTATCTTAACTGGATAGAGTTGGTGCCGGTCGTGGGCATCAAAAAACTAAAAGACCGGACAAGACGAAAGTTTAAAGACAATTTCAATAATGAGAAATGTTTCTAAATGGCTCTTAAATTGATTTTGGCAGGTTTGTTGGATTAGAAAATGGTTATCTTGAAAGAAAGGCAACATGACCTGGATGATGTTGTTGCTGCAGGAGATGTAGGTTGTGTGGATTCCCTACTGGGTTGTGGCCTTCTAAAGTTCTTACAGACCTCGAGCATGATTTCCCACCCCTGCTTGCTAGAAAATATCCTGCAAATGTGGAACCCAGAGCAACAATATTTTGAGGTAGGGATCCATGTTTTGACCATAGAGGTAGAGGAAATCTACTTCCTGATGGGGTTGTCCAAATGAGGGGCCCCTATCTCTCTTACTGGTTCCCGAGGAGGGACTGTGACTACTCAGGAGCTGATCAATCGTCACTGTCATCCTGGCATGAAAATGTCAGGTAAGAAGATTCTGATTATTGTTGTGGTGGATATGCCACTTCGCACAGTTTTTTTCATCGTGCAAAGGTTTTCTAGAAACCAAGGAATTCATCAGGAATCCCAAGAACACATGCCATATGCCCTAGAAGCTATGGATCCTATGGTTTACAACTGGGTAGAAACACTTCTTCCTATCTTCAAAGATCAGTTGACAAAATGTCGGCAGGGAGAACTAAAGTAGTTTGGTTATGGGTCCATTTTATCTTATTTATTCTTTGAGAGGGTCCCTCTCATGAGACCCCAAGTGATATTCATTGAGCTTAGGGATAGAGACCCACACATGCTGAGGTGGGTTGAGGTCATGGCTCATACACGTGGTAGCAAATCCAAGGTGAAATTTGAGATCGTTTTCTTCCATTGGCTGCAAGATCAGATCCTCATGATAGAGGATTATGCCTACGCAGGGATAGATTTAAGAGGTGACCCTGATCTACCACTACCACCTGGTGCCCAGTTGGGGGATATTGGTAAGAAACAATACTCTAAAATGGTGATTATGTTTTTATGTTTTTTATGTGTAGTGACAAGACCTAATGTTTACATGTAGATGTTGGTGGTGCATGACCTGGAGGATCTTCTCCTATGGACAGACAAGCTAGGGCTCAATTCGTTCATAGGGGTGATGATCACCTTACTGAGTTGGAGGAGAACTTAGAGCGGCTGACTCTAGACATTCTTGACGTAGTGATAGATGACCTCCCCATGAGGTATCAAAGACATACTACGAGGGTGCCAGGTCGTTTCAACCGACTTCTTCGCAGGGTAGCATGCACTATCATGTGCTATCATGAGCATCACTAGATAGTGGACTACATGGTATACTACTGAAATCTTACTAGTTTCAGGGTTTTTTGTATGATTTTGTATTTCCCGAAAGCCACAGTGATTCAGACGAGGTCTCATGACCACATTTTTGTAAAAAACACTTTATATATATATATATACAAACTTATCACTGGTGTTTATATGTATCAAATGGAAATCATATTTACATGAGCTTTATGTGTCATTTATAGTTTATCTTACAATGAACCATGTTTATTTTACAAGTTATGAATGGGCAATATACCAGTCTAGGATGTAGTTTGCTAATGAATCAGAAACTGTATTATCTGACCTAGGGACATGCCTGTAAGTATTACACTTGAATGAAATTTCTAATAAACATACTCTCCGAAATAAATGGAGGAGTACAGGGTTTCTGATGGCATAAATATGGTTTAGATGAAAAACCACTAATTGTGAATCCATAAACACTACCAAGTCATAAATGTTTCGAGATGCAACCTTAGTTAGTAGACCTATTACCGCATGATATTTGGCTATGTTGTTGGTAGCGGGACCAATGCAAACCGCTCCTAAACTAATCAGGTCATGATCCTGGGAATAGAGAACCCAAGCAGCTGAAGCAAGGTTCAGGGTATGATGGCAAGCACCATCAGTAAATTCATAAAAATCCATCCAATATACATAACCAAAACATGGTATAAACAGTTTGGACACTAAACTCAACACCATACTGAATCAAGACACAACACATTGGAAGCCAATAATATACATATATAAAAGGTACCATACCAAAATTATTTAAGCATAGTACCTCTTCAGGTACAACCCATTGCAAGGTTTCCCAAAGGGTATCCCGTCACAATCTATGAGCTTGTAAGATCCTTTTTCTAAAACTTTACTGGTGAGAAATGGACCATACCACATTGACCCGAATTTCCCTTTACCTAGTTTATCGTGTCTCTGAGCGTAGGTCAAAACTAGGTCACCTTCATTGAAAACCCGAGGTTGAACAAATTTATCATACTGAGCCTTGACATGTTTCTTATGTGCCTAATTAGCTAAGGAGACATCTCTTCTAGTTTTTTCAAGATTAGTCAAGTATAGAAATCTCTCTTCCTCGGTGGAAGTGTTTGGTAGAAGTTCTATTGCAAGTTTTAGCGATGGAATCTAGAATTGGATAGGAAGGACAACTTCTAGTCCGTAAACTAATTGGAATGGTGTGAAACCAGTCACTTTTTTTACCCAAGTCCTGTAATCCCAAAGGGCAGAAAAGAGAGTCAGGTGTCAGTTGGATTTATGATCTCCAACCATCCTCTGCAGCATGCTTTTTAAAACTTTTTTAATGGCCTTGAACTGATAGTTAGCCTGTGGATAGTAAGGTGTTGAGTTTTCATGGTGAAAACCCAACTTCGTACTCAACTTGGTCATCATCTGATTCCAGAAATGTGATACGTGGTCAGTGACAATATACCGTGAGACTCCAAACCTAGCTATCACGTGATTAAATAAGAATAGGGTGACAATCTTACAGTCCTTTGCATATGTAGGCATAGCCTCAGCCCATTTTGTGAAATAATCAATGGCTACAATGATGTAACCATGCCCCCCTACTAAGGTAGGCTTACAATGCATAAAGTCAATTCCCCATTTGGAAAAAGGGCCAACTGCAATGATGGGGTGTAAAGGAGCAGGGTGGGTGCGCTTTTTCAGATAGAAATGTTGGCAGGGTGGGCATTTATTAACAGCCTCATGACAACATTTGAATATTCAAGGCCATAATTAGCCAGTGCGAAGGATTTTTTGGGTCGTATCCATCCTAGAAAGATGACTGCCACATGCTCCATAGTGGAAATCATTAAGGACTTGTTCAACCTCTTCATGTGTAAGGCATCATCGGATAATGGAATCAATACCACGTCTATACCATGTATCATTTAAGATAAGGTAGTACTTTGCATGGTGACAGATACGACGACAATCATCACAGGATATATTGGGCTAAAATATTTGAGTTTGGAGATAAATGATTAAATCTCCATACCATGGGTTGGTTGTGCTTATCAATAACAAGAATTCATCTGGAAATGAATCACTGGGATCAGTATCCATCAAAGCACAAGGAAGGTCACACATCAGCTCTGCAAAGACCAAGGATTTCTTTGAAGTGGCCTTGGAAAACTCAAGGTCGAATTCCTGTAGGATGACAATCCAACGGGAATATTTCCCCCCTAGCACTTGACAAGTCAGGATGTAGTACATAGGGTTCTGATTTGCAAGTACCGTGGTAGTGCAAAGCAGGATGTAATGAGGGAATTTATGAACAACAATGATAGTATCCAATTCTAACTTCTCCACACACGAGTATCAGGTTTCAGAATCAATAATATTCTTACTGGCGTAATATATCATGTGGTCCTAATCGTTGGGATCTTCCTGCACTAAAACCATTCCAATGGTAGTAGTGGAGGTAGCAACATACAAGAGAAAGTCCTTTGAATAATCTGAGGGTTGTATCACAGGTGAATGAGTTAGAGCATGCTTGATATTATCAAAGGCTCGATGGGCCTGGTCATCCCAGAAGAATGGAGTGTTCTTATTTAGGAGACGCATATAACCATGCATTTTCTCAACAAAATTGCAAACGAAACGACGGAGAAAGTTTTCCTTCCCTTGCAAACTTTGGAGTTCAACAAGATTTGTTAGGGAAGGTAGGGTGGATATAGTAGCAATATTCAGTGGATCAATCCAGATTCCATCCTTAGAAACCACAAAGCCAAGGAGACATCCCGTCTCAACGCAAAAAACACATTTGTGTGGATTGAGCCGTATGTTATAATGATGACATCTCATAAAAATGTCTCTAAGATGCCTAGGGTGGTCTTCCCATTGATGCAAATGCACTAGGATATTGTTAAGGTACAACTCAACAATGTTTTTAATATCGTGAAACGCATAGGACATGGCACACTGGAATGTAGCTCCGACATTCTTGAGGCCAAACGGTAACTTCTTATAGGAAAAATTTCCCCACGGGCATATAAATGTCATTTTGTGCTGATCGATTAGCAATATCTCAATCTGATTATAGCCAGAAAATCCATCCATGAATGAGAAGATGACACTTCTAGCATAGTTGTCGATAATTTGATCGATATGCGGAGGCAGAAAATTGCCTTTGGGACAACATTTTTTCAGGTCTTGAAAATCGATGCAGACTCTAATGGTGCCTTGATTTTTGTTCGTAGGGACAATGTTCGATACCCATTCTGTCAGGGGTACATGATAAATAAATATTTCCTTCAAAAGTTTCTCTACTTTGGCTTTAATAGCCACAACCTTTCGGGGATGGACTTGACGCAATTTCTGCCTGATAGGTTTTTCTGTGGGATAGGTTTTAATTTCATGAACCATGATAGACGGTTCTATGCTAGGAATATCTTCATAAGTCCAAGAAAAAATATCTTGAAATTATTTGAATAATGCTCTATATGCTTCAGTTTCTTCTATTGAGCAGTTCTTCCCTACATGAACATTCTCAATGGTTCCGGGTTTAACTGATATGCCAATTGGGGTTGTTTTAGTAATGTTGCATAGGTTTCCTTTGGATTCTATACTTTGAAACAATACAGGAGTTTGCGGATGGGTGACAATATCATTATTGATAAGTGTTTTGAGGTTAAAACCTACCAAAGTGGCATTGGGAAGAAAAGAAGATCGATGATGATGATCTTCCCATACAGGTTTGCTCTCACTCATAATCTCCATAATGGACTCATCTGAAGGAAAAGTCTGTATAAGGTAATCTAGAGTGGGAAGAGAAGGTTCCAACCAATAAGGCAGGTGGTAAGGATATGAAGCCATGAGGTGAAGGTCATCAACATGGTCATCGAAAATGGATTGGATGGCATCATACATTGCTTCATGTGGGCCAAACGAGGGTGACTCAAAAATTTATTTTCCCTTAGCACTAAACCAAGTTGTGGAAATCATATTTATTGTTGTCGTTTCTGTACTAGGAGGGGCTAAGGGAAACACACCCATGAGGGTGGAGTCTTTTATCATACCTATCCCAATTGATTGGTAAGGAGGAGGGGACTGACCTAGCATAGGGATGTTATTCGTCGCGGGGGTTGTAACATCTGACGTGCAATAATCAAGTTGACAGATAGTCACAATCTTCCCCATATGCGGAAATTGGAGAGTTCTAAATACTGTCGAAGCGACAGCGTTCATAGCGTAAAACCAATTCGTCCCCAATAGAATATTGTAATCTAACGGGGCGTCGACTACTTTCACCTGAATGGAAACATCCTTGCCCCCAAGCTCGATAGATAATGCTGGCAATAGACCATGGGGATAAAAACCCATCTGTCAAAAGCTTTCAAGGTAGTAGGTGATTTCATAACCAATGGAGAACTAATGGATGTCCAATAGTCTATATACAATATTGATGTCGAATATCCTTCATCCAGGACGGTCTGATGGACCTTTCTCCCAACTACTTTAGAAGCAATCTGAAACGTGAGTTGGTGAGGCAGTCTAGATTTATAGTTCTCTACGTTGAAATGAATCAAATTGGTATTATCTGGGTCTAATTCCCCCAAATATGTCAGTAAGTTTTTACATTATGTTGGACAACTTTGGAGTACCGCAAGGGTAGACATCGCACAAGGTGTCTGAGCTGGATCTTCAACAACATTATAGAATTGCGCAACTCAAGAATTGGGATTGAAAACAGACTTCCTGAGGGTAGCCTTAGGTGGTCGTAAAATTAAATCAAGATTAGGTTTTTCGATCACGAGAGGGCCATTAGATGAATATGGGTGAGAATTAGTAGAAGGACCTTTGTCAAAAGAAGGATTTTCATCCTTTTTCTCTATTGGCTTGTCATAAGATTGAATACGGGTACTAAAACTGATGGTCTTAGAAGACATCATTCTGATTTCTTCCATGGGATCAGAGGTTCCCTGATTAGACATGTGGTCTATTAGTTGTTGCTGAGAGGGAAAAGGTCAGTAAGAACTGCTGGTGTGGGGTTACTTTTCAAAAAATTATTAATCTCATCACGACGAGGACATTCTTTGTGAAGTGATCTCCCCCACACAATAACCAAGGATATTTGGCTTTCCTTTTCCCTTTATCATTTTTGTTGGTCATTCGTTTAGGATTTTTCTGTTGGTTCCTAGGTTTCTTGTTTTTACCTTTTCCCTTTTTCTTATTTTTGGGTGCATGTGAAGTTTGAATAGAATTCACCTCAGCGGAAACCATAGGATTCAAAGGAGTAGTGGTAGAAGAATTTGTTTGCCTGGCAGGTTTGGCTATCGACGAGGGCTGGATTGAACCAACCACCCCATCAACATGAGTCTCTACCGGTGGCTTAGAAAGATTTGTACTGGGGCAAGGAGCTTGTGGAATTAGGTCATACAATGTTCCGGATTGGGAATAGACCAAATCCAAATACTGAGCGTGACTAATAGCCTGCTCTTCAGTAACAACACCTCCCATAGCCACATCTCAAGAAATAGGAGGTAGAAATGACTTAGTGAACCAATTAGCTAGGAGTTGGTCCAGGATGGGAGCTTTAATGAGTCTTCCCTACCTTCTCCACTTGTGGATATGATCTGAAATGTGCATGGAGGTGTTCTGATGAAGTGAAGTTAAAATATCCGTACCCATTTCATAACAAATGGGTAACTGAAAGTGTGTAAGGAAAATAGTTACCATAGAGCTAAAGTCCACAAATGAATGTTGTGGAAGTTCAATGTACCATTTCGTAGCCGTACTGGTCAATGTGTGCTGGAAGAGTCTTAAACGAACATAATTATCCATTAGGGAGTTCAAGGAACACCACAGATGGAAGGTCATAACATGGATTTTGGGATCATCTCCCTGATTTCCATCAAATTTTGAAATGTCCGATGGAAACTTTACCGGAATCGTGGGCCACAAAGGGTTGTGTAAAATGGGATCATTTATCAATCTAGACAAATTAGGTAAGTCCAAAGTTTCTATGAAGGGTAACTGAAAATTGGGTTCCACATATTGGTAGTATTGATAAGGAATGTATTCACCAGTGGGACCATATGTTGACTAGTATATAGGTTGTTGAAACGGCTGATGAGATGAACCTCCCAAAGATTCACCTGAAGGGGTTTTACCGTCAAGGTTGGGACCTCCAGGGCCACTAGGACCACTTGGCCCTCCTGGACCTTCGGGACCACCTGGACCATCGGGACCACTAGGAGGAGGACCTCCAGAACCTATAGGAGGAGGACCACCAAGACGTGGACTGCCAAGACCTCTAGGACCACTAGGAGGAGGACCACCAGGACCACTAGGAAGAGGACCGCCAGAACCTCCAAGACCACCAAGAGGAGGACCGCTAGGACCACTAGGAAGAGGACTGCCAGAACCTCCAAGACCACCAAGAGGAGGACTGCCAGGTCCCCTAGGGGGAGGACCTCCATAAGGTGGTCACCCCATGCCTCCAACAGTATGAATGGGTAGTCCTCCCATTGCTGGCATGTAAGACCAGTTGGGTTTCCCCCATGGTGTAAAACTATTCCCAGGGTAAGGAATTCCAGTGTAAGGAATTTCTATAGGGGTAGGTTGATAATTCATATTCCCTATAGGTACTTGATTTGTTGGGTAACCATAACCCCATGAGGGTTAATTAACTATAGGTTGTGCCGCTAAGGTCTGAACTGAACTTAAAGGAGGGTTTACCATATTTGTGTTGGTGGGAGGAACATATACTGCAGATGTTCCTGTAGTATAGGTCTGTCTATTATTAGCAAGAATTCCACTAGTGGGTAATGCAGTTCACACTGGGGGTTTCCCCCCGGTGTTAGAAGGTACATACACTAATGTAATTGAAGGTTTCCCCACAGCCATAGAAAGTATAGGGTGACTAGAGACAGACCTAGAATTCAAAACTACAGGAGCGGAATTAGAGGTTTTATCTGGATTGCGATAAGTATTACCATATGCTGGATGACCATCAGTGGAAGCTCTAGTTTTAGCTACTTGATAAGGATCTGTATTACAGGGAAATATAGCTGATATAGATTCAGTATGAGGTGCAGGTGTAGCCAAAACTCTATCTAGCCTATGCATTCTCCCTTGAAAATCTCGTGCACGGTGAATATATGCTTGGATGTGTCTATATTATTCTTCACATGATGAATTTTGTTTAGGAGAGATTCTATTAACCCAAAATGAGGAAATGGCCTAACCCATAGAAGTTCTCCAAAATGAAGCATCAGGGCCATACTCAGGTGCATCAAAACTATCAGTACAACCTTTCATATGAGGATGAAAGGAAGTATTATCCATAGGAGGCTGTTGAGCCAAGGGATTAATAGAAGAAGTGAATTGGTCTCCACTTTCTACAACTAGATTTTCTTCCTCATGGGAACTAGTTGCAGCTCCTTGGTCTATGGCTTCCATTGGACTTTCTCCCATAATAGGAGGAAAATCGGGTGGTAAGCCATGATTCCTTCTGGATCGTCTCAACTGAAACTTATCCATATTGTATCAGTTACTCAACTAACCTAGGGTCTCAAAACTAAGAAAAATCACACAAAAATTTCTCCTACTCAAGCTACATGACACAAGCAAACTTAAGTGATAGGATGAGCTCAAAATATTCGGTCTCTCACTAGGATTTCCAAGCAGGTGCAACTCGCAATATCCTCAAGGTACGTGTGTAGTAATCTCCCTGAGTGTTGTTCTCAGTGTATTGTTACAAACAGGATGGACAAAGGGTTTTTCTCAGTTGGATAAGGAATCTTAGTAGGGTCTCCCAATATACACAAGGTATGTGGGAGCTCAAATTGGTAGTAGTGTTGTCTAATGCACAACTATTCACAAGGGGCCTTCCAATATACAATCGAGTACATGGAGTACCTTTCTATATACATCAAGGGTAAGTGAAAGGCTGTTCGATATATTGATGGTACGTGAAAGAACCACGTGAGTCCTGTGTTGTAGTGCAGAAAAATTAATGATAGCTGCTACGCTTTACGACGCCTGAACACGTCACTAACTTATCAAACTCAAATTTCTATAAAATTTTAGACCTATAACTACCATTAATTTTACCTTGAGCAGTTAGGTGAATGCGTGATATTTTCACAGAAATGTAAAGCCATGCATATATGAAATGCAGATAATTTCACTTTACTTTTCAACATATGCCTACCTATATGAAGGAGAGAGTATTTTTCTTTTAATTTTTGTTTTTTGAAACCAAAAATTTCCCAAGCAGTTAACTACACTAAACCAGACATTTTCTGAGAAAGGGAACGAGCAACAAAATTTAAACCAATTTTGAAAGCAAGAAAAGTAGGGTAAGATCTCTTTTCTAAGAAGAAAGACAAAACACACTCAAAGGTATAATCAACAATTTTTCAATTTTTCCTTTAAAAACTAGAAAGATCTAACTTAAAAGCACTAATATTTTTCTTTTGATGAGATCAACATATAAAAGAAAGAGAAGAAAGATGGAAATTTGAAAGCTGATGAGGCTAATCAGAGGTCCAAAAGTTCATTCTCCAACAAAAATATAAACAACTCTCAACAAAAAAAAATATTTTTTTTCGAAGCAAAAAGAAGTCCTTCACAATCTTTTTTAATGGAAAGTGAAATAAGCTATCAATCAAGCAAGTCTTTCTTTTCACATTTTTCTAGTCAATAAGACTTAGATCTAACTTATGCTAAGCTCTCAAACAACATTTATTTCGAAAACTCAAAACCAAGAAAACAAGTCAATGAGAAGATGGATCTATCCTAGCTCTTTGATTTCGACAAAACAAGCCTTTTACCACACCAAATTCAACACTCAAGCACTCATATCTCTTCAATACAAACCCAGACACTCAGAAATGAAAGCAAGATAACCAATTTTTTTGCAAAAAACTTTGAAAAAACAAGTTTGGAAAGTCATACTTGGCACCATTTCCAGAGGATCACTGATAGAGCAGTTCTGCTCGAGCATCGCTTCTTGATTTCTGCTTACAAGTGGTGGCACTGCTCCATACTAACTGAGTTCAGGTGGTGGCACCGCTTCTTGCCTACTATCCATGCACAGTTCCCTGTAGATGTGCAAAACAAAAAAAATGGAGAAAAATAAAAGCTAGATCACTGTACAACTAGCATTAAAATCAGAAATTAATAGTATTTAAGAGCACAAGAGTTCAGAAAAATTCAGATCTAAACAGATCTGAAGATACCAAACCAATAACCACTAAATCAGTTAGTGGATCTGATTGAACTGATGAAGAATGGGAGCTTGAATTTCAGACAAGTGTTTTGAAAAGACTAAGTAAAATCAAATCAGTTGAAGCTCTTCCCCAGTGGAGTCACCATATTTGTTCCTAGGAATTTTGTTGCACCTTCTGCAGACAGAAGTTGTTCCTCTGGTCTGAATGGTTCATATCCAGAATAAATGGTTCACAATAAGGTTGGAAGACTTTCCCTAGAAACTATAGACACCTGGAATATAATCTTTGATGGAGTGATATGGTTCTTCTCTTATGAAAAAATATCTCCAAGAAAATACCTGCATAAACACATCAAACACATAAGAGATCAAAGATACCAGAACTTCATCTATAGATCGATGTCAGTGACTAGAAATCTGACAATAACATGCAAGATTATAACATAACAAGTATATGGGAAAGGAACCAAATTTAATAAAGAGTTTACAACATATGCCTTAGTGTTGATATGCTCTCTCACAAAACCAACATCTTTTCCCCTATAGCTCCAACTTGCTCCCTCAAGCTCTCTTGAATGAATTAGGCTAGAATATCAAAGCAACAACATAAAATTACTCTCTCCTCAACCATGGAGATTGATCCTGCTTTTATAGGCTTACAATGGATAGGGATGGTTGAGAAATTGATGGGTGAGGTGGCTAGGAGATCCTACAAGGATGGATCCCGAGCCCAACTGACCCTAGTGATCAGGGATAAGGGTGCCACAAAGCCTTGTTTTGAGAAGCTTCATGAGAACCTCTCTTTTCAATTTTTACCAAGGGCACCGCTCTTTGTTCACCATGACAGAGCGATTCTGGGCAGAATCACACCTTGCTTAAAGGGTAAAGGCGGTGCCACCGCTTACTTACAACACATTACAGGTGGTGCTAAAGAAGGTACCGCTTTTTGACTAAAGGACATGAGCGGTGCTGGATTTTCATATACAAATTTGATGTCTGGACCAATGTTCTTGGATTCACAATTTGGGATTTAGGGAAACTCTGAAGCTTGGGATCTTATCACAGGATGATGATGAGATTTAGGTATAACAAGACATATAAATATTAATTTCAAGAATTATTATGTACATATAATAATAGTTTCTTATAATTGTATCTCGAGATTTAGATCAAAATTTAAATGATCAAGTGAACTCTTAACTTTATTTATTGTTTGGATGCATTTAAATTCACTATCATTTTTATCATCGTTGTTAAGGAGATACCATGGAGTATATTTCTTGGTTTACATTGATTAGAAAATTGACACTTAGATAATGGTTTCTTTCATTTCTAGGATAAAAAAAATATTTAGGATGGATGAAACAATCTAAAAACCCTAGAGATAGGACTCAAGGTGAAGTAAGAACCATCCACAATACTAACACAGTGGTAGGAAATCTGGTAGAATGAGTGAAACAAGAAGAAACATATAATTCTCATCCTATTATAGAAACCATTGTTGATTCTAATTTGGTAAATATAGGGGTTTGTTCGTCAGGCGAGGCACTATTAATTTCTCCTATCCTAGAAATTGAAAGACAT
The DNA here is from genome assembly GCA_001517045.1 of Pseudotsuga menziesii. NCBI lineage: Eukaryota > Viridiplantae > Streptophyta > Pinopsida > Pinales > Pinaceae > Pseudotsuga > Pseudotsuga menziesii. Next base: position 606,854 of record LPNX010929834.1, on the reverse strand, counting down.
GAGATTTAGTTAGTGGGTAGGGATACTTTTGATATCAAGAGAATTCTATCTAGGAACAAGGCCATTCTATACCCTTAGAGGAATCAACAACCTCTAGAGAGATGTGTTAAATTTTCATATGCTTAACTAAANATGACTCTTATTAGTTCTTCCGATTAGGAGCATCGGGGTACAATGAAATACAAATGGTTCTCCCAGTTGGACCATCGGGGACCACAAAAGATACATAAATAATATTCTTCGAAGTTACAATATTTCAACACTCCCCCTTAACGAGAAGGGTATTCTACATCAAAAACAACAAGAGAAAAGATGGGGGACATCATCAACATCAGCAGGGTAACACATCTATAAATCATTGGAAGCTTTTCAACATCATGTAGTCTTCATATTCAATCTTCAATATTCATCATCAGCAACATCTTCAGTCTTTGATCAACAACATCTTCAGCATTTTGATCTTTCAATTAGCAACGACATCTTCAGCACTTGGATCTTTCAATCAACAACATCTTTAGCACTTTGACTGTCCGATCAGCAACAACATCTTCAGCATTTCGATCAGCAACATCTTTAGCACTTTGATTTTTTTTTTCGATCAGCAATAACATCTTCAGCATTTTGTCCTTTTGATCAGCAACATATTCAGCATTTTGAATTTTCGATCAACAACAACATCTTCAGCACCTTGACCTTTTGATCAGCAGCAACATCTTCAGTACTTTGACCTCTTGATCAATAGCAACATCATCATCATCATATTCTGATTTGTCAATCATAATCATCATCACATTTTGATCTTTCGATCAAAAACATCATCATCATACTCTGATCTTTCGATCAAAAACATCATCAACATAGAAACATCATCATCATACTCTGATCTTTCGATCAGTACGGCATCATCATCATCAGCAACAACCTGCAATCCACAACTCAAAGACAAAAAGTCTTTGGATCTCTTTTGGACTTAAAGTCTAGGGATGATCCAATCCCACCACATTCTCGACAACCGAAGTTACTGGATTGATTACGGGAGAATCAGTCCCTATCACTTTAGGACTAAGTCCAAGGACGATGCAATCCTACCACATTCTCGACAACCGAAGTTACTGGATTGATTACGGGAGAATCAGTCCCTATCACTTTAGGACTAAGTCCAAGGACGATGCAATCCTACCACATTCTCGACAACCGAAGTTACTGGATTGATTACGGGAGAATCAGTCCCTATCACTTTAGGACTAAGTCCAAGGACGATGCAATCCTACCACATTCTCGACAACCGAAGTTACTGGATTGATTACGGGAGAATCAGTCCCTATCACTTTAGGACTAAGTCCAAGGACGATGCAATCCTACCACATTCTCGACAACCGAAGTTACTGGATTGATTACGGGAGAATCAGTCCCTATCACTTTAGGACTAAGTCCAAGGACGATGCAATCCTACCACATTCTCGACAACCGAAGTTACTGGATTGATTACGGGAGAATCAGTCCCTATCACTTTAGGACTAAGTCCAAGGACGATGCAATCCTACCACATTCTCGACAACCGAAGTTACTGGATTGATTACGGGAGAATCAGTCCCTATCACTTTAGGACTAAGTCCAAGGACGATGCAATCCTACCACATTCTCGACAACCGAAGTTACTGGATTGATTACGGGAGAATCAGTCCCTATCACTTTAGGACTAAGTCCAAGGACGATGCAATCCTACCACATTCTCGACGACCGAAGTCACCGGATACAATTACGGGATAATCACTCCCTATCACTTTAGGACTTGAGTCCAAGGATGATGCAATCCTACCACATTCTCGAGGACCGAAGCCACCGGATCTATTATGGATAGATGTCCCAGGATGATACAATCCCTCTTCATTCTCAAAGACCGAGGTCTCCGGATCACTTTAGGCAAGGTGCCCAAGGATGATACAATCCCATCACGTTCTTGATGACCGAGGTCACCGGATCTATTATGGACAGATGTCCCGGGATGATACAATCCCTCTTCATTCTCGAGGACCGAGGTCTCTGGATCAATTTAGGGCAAATGCCCAGGGATGATACAATCCCACTGCAACATCACTAATCCCCCTTTTGAGGAAGGTCTGTCCAAACAACACCAAGCTTGTCTCGAAAGTGTTCGAACTCTACTCGAGGCAGAGGCTTCGTCGGTACATCATCATCCAAACCATCATCATCTACATCTTCAATATCTGAATACTGATCTATCACCATCTGTATCTCTAGTATGTGAATACTAAAAGCATCATCATCTATATCTTCAATATGGGAATACTGAAACATCATCATATCTATTCAGTATAGAAATACTAAATCACCATCATCTGCATCTACAGTATCATTATCTTCATCTTATCTTGTATGTAGAAATACCGGATTTCTACGTGTTATGTGGAACACAGGGTTCTTTGTCATCACAACAGTGGTTATCACATAGAATCATTGTTGTGTCCATCTTCAGGTCAAAGAGACCTGATATCAGCTTCTGAAGCCATATGGATTCATAACATAGTAGAGCAATCTGCTATGTATTCTGCTTCAACCGTGCTAAGAGAAACACTGGACTGTTTCCTGCTAAACCATGAACTCATAGTAGACCTCAAAGCATATACCTGATTTGATTTTCCTGTTTGAGATACTTCCAGCCCAATCTACATCTGTGTAGCCATACAATCTATACTCATGCCTACCATCATAGTATAGACCAAAGTCTATAGTCTCTTTCAGATATGTCTTGCAGCTACTAGGTGAACCCGTCTTGGTTGAACAAGATATTGACTTAAGGTGTTCACAGCAAAACAAATGTCTGGTCTGGTATTTGTTAAGTACATCAATGACCCAATGATCTATCTGTAGTGAGTCACATCCACTAACTCTAATGAGTCATCAGCTAACAGCTTCAGGTTGGAGTACATGGGTGTGGCCATGACTTTGCATTTGAGTCTCTTCAATATCTCTACCACATACTTTCCCTGGTTGAGAAAGATTCCTTCTGAACTTTTCCATACTTCCAGACCTAGGAAATAATGCATTAACCCAAGGTCTTTCATCTCAAATTCTTCTGCTATTTTCTTCTTACTTTCCATGATCTGTTTCTCATTCCCTGTCAGGAATAAGTCATCCACATATAGTAATAGAATGACAAGTACATCTTCTACAAGCTTGTAGGAAAGGTTAGGATCGTCTTTACTCTTCGCAAAGCCCATGCTCATCAGGAAACTATCTATTCTTCCATACCAAGCTCTGGGAGCTTGCTTCAGGCCATAGAGGGCCTTCTTCAACTTGCATACTTGATTCCTTCTATATTCAGTTTCAAATCCTTGTGAATATTCGATGTAAAAATCTTCCTCAAT